>WWET01004963.1:76370-97167 GCA_011038615.1 Limnodynastes dumerilii
CTTATTAATGGATATTTAATATGATAATAATCACAATGCTTAGTTACAGAGAATAACAAAATAGACATACAATATGCAAAACAGCTTCCTATAAAATAAACAGGTGAAAACACAGAAAGACTTACACACGAGAACCGTCTTGGCCGGGACAGACCAGAGATCAGGGACACCTCTTCCGTTTGGAAGTCCCATAAAGTGAACCCCGTGTATGTATCATACACACGTTTTTAAAGACCAAAACCTGCTCCTCTCCAGACAGCCTCCACCTTTGTGACACATTACAGTTTGGGGTCTGGAAAGGATCTTCTGCTCGGCCCCCCTAATAAACTGATTCATTTACAACAGGGCCCTAACCTGACCACCTTGTTCTGCCCTACTACATTCAAGGTATTTCCCTGAATCACCAGACCCTGACAATTACCCATAATACAATGTACTTATTCTAAATTTTACAGATCACTGCATATTTTCAACTTTGGAATTCTACAATTGACAACCTGGATAATTAAGTAAAGCAACATCACTGCATAGAGCATTACAATATGCTAAATAGTCCCAAAAGTGGCAGTACATGTAAAAGATTGTGTAGAACCATAAAGCAGTTTGTGAAGTGCTACTGACCTGGCACATAGCATGCTGAAGTAAAGTCGGATGCCCAACAAAACGCACATTGTCAATCTTCAATTCAAACTTTTTTCCACACATTTCTGACTTTGTTGCCAAAATTGTTGCAAGGATGACATCGGAAAATCTTTAATAGGATTAATAAATTAACAAAGATCAGGTATTAGTGTCAGCTATTCTCTTCTGAGTGAGAAATGTTATTTTTAGAAAGAAAATGGACTAACATTCTTATCTAATGAGAATTACAAGAGATATAGAGTAAAAGGAATTAAAGGATCGTGACTGCATGCTCATTTCCATGGTCTGTGAAGGTTTACATGGATTCAGAGTAATAGTGTTTTGTTAGGAGGTAAGAAATTATTTAATTTTTTTTTTTATATATATTTTTATTAGCGACAAAGCAATGTAAATACAATACAGTCACATTTTAAACAGTGAGAAAGAAATAAAAAGAGTTATGATACAGTAGCATAACTACATACAGTAATGAACACCATATATGTGTCCTAGCAAAGTCTCAAGCTTGTCCTAAAAGAAGGGTTAACATCATAGACCATGCCAGAGATCCAAGCCAAGCCCACATCGTAGAGGATATAAAACTTAGTTAACTCTCAACAAGCCAGAAGCACAGATTCACCCCCGCTGCCATTCACCCCGCGTCCGACCTCAATGTCATCTAGAGGTCCAGCTCCACACCTATCCAACAGGGACCTCCCCCTACGCCACCACCGGTGGATCATTGCACACCAACCGCAAGAGATACCAGCTGGTGTGTTCAAAACAGTGAGTTAAACGACTTTTAAGATGTGGAGACAGGGTGTCTATATAGCTTTCCCATGTGTCAAAGAAATTTTCTACTGTTGCATCCCTATCTAAAGATGCCTCCAGCCAATCCATCTGGAACAGGAAGAATAAAATTTCCTGGAAAAGAGAGAGGGGAGGAGTTCCCGGCTTGTTCCACACCTGAAGGATTGTCTCTCCCTGCAGCACTAATAGCCAGTAATAGCTTTTTGTCCCCCCTGCTTAGTCTATAGGTATTAGGGACGTAACCCAATATGGCCCACTCCGGTGTAAATGGGATATAATTAACAAATGCGTCCATTACATATTTACATACCTGTAGCCAAAAATGGCGTACAAAGGGGCAGTCCCACAGGCAGTGATACATCCCCGCATCACTACCTCGGCACTTATAGCTGGCTGAGGAAGCAGTGATACCCAAAACATAGCTCCTTCGCGGTGTAAGGTAAGTTTTATGGAAAATATTCAGAAAGAGCTCCCCATAGCGACTAGCCGGGAGCATCTTACATGAGTGTGCCAAGGTGCTCAGGAGTGCATCTGTACTAAGGTGAGGAAAGTGAGCGAGCCATGTGGGCAAACCTGTGGTGAGAGTGTCATAATTGAGAGGAACATTTAAATTCTGAAAATTATTTTATACTTGAGGCACATATGCTTACATTGTAGAAATCTTACTTTGCACAGCTTTAATTGTACATAATTGGGTTAGTGGATCTTTAATATTTTCAAATAACATTATTATAAATTAATCATTATGGAACGGATCCAGACTTTATAGTGATTGGAAAATGTCCCATTTATGGAAGCCTGGATATAGGTATAAATAACCAATGGACCACATCCAGACATACGAACCACCACTAATTTACATATGCACAAGTCAGAAAACTTAAGGTAGGGTATGGCTATTGGAAATCTGTGATGTGAGGGAAGTGGTTAACAAAGCAAACACATGCATATCTATGCACAATGGACCCGTGATAGCGGATCAGAATGCAAGGAATACTCACAGATTTACAAATATTAAAATTGAAAGTTTGGCTTTGGTCCACAGTCATATAAACTACAAGAGAAGTGTTCAGCTAAACCAGAAAATAAACACCTTCCAAAATCTGAATTTTAATATAATCTCCCATCTATTATTGCTAACATATTACTGTAAATTAAGGTACTTTTCACATTATTATTTCCTCCACTTTATAAAACCAAATAATTTTTTTTTCGTCTAAGCAAGTAAAAAACATGCACTTGATATTGCTTATGCTCTCATGCACTCTTAATATAATCACTAAAGACCAATTCAAATAAACTTACTTATAAATCAATTAAAATTCCTTTACAGTTAGTGTGAAACGTGGCAAATAATGCTGGCAAAATATTTATTAAAATAGAACATATCTTAGTGAATCAGACAGAAAAGTGTGTGAAAAAAAGAAAAAAAAAGGGACAATGGCATGTATTAATCAAATCAATTATCCACACAGCAGTGGTAACTAATTTGATTAACACATGCCATTGTCCATTTATTACGTTCTTCAATTTAACACCTCTGTGTCGGGTGTGGGTCGTTGCTGTGAACCACTTTTTTTTTTTTCCAAAAGGGCCGCTTTTTGTTGTGAACTGGCTGGGAAATGAATTGCTTCTGCCTCACAGAGAAGAAGCAATCGATCAACGGAAGAAAGAACATGGAATGGTGAATTTGAATATAATCCCAACCATTACCCTAATCCTTATCCTAACCCTCCCATCCATTACCCTAATACTTCCATCCCCGCAGCCTAATGCTAAACCTCCCTTTCCCACAGCCTGACCCTAATACTCCCTTCCCTACAGCCTAACCCTAAGACTCCCCTACCCGCAGCCTAATCCTAAAACTTCCCATAGAGTCCTACTCCCCTGTCTGGTCAGTGCGGCGGGTCTGCGGCGGCGTTTCTGAATGAATGAGAGGGAATGTATGCTAATCTGCATACTTACACTTTCATTAAAAAAAATTCAATATAATTTTTTCAAAATTACAAAAAAGTCTTGCAGTGGCGACCGTGTCTGATTCACCAAATTACAGTCAGGTCCATAAATATTGGGATATTGGGCCATATGCAGAGCTCCGGCCACATTGCAAATGCGGCCGAAGTTCTCCGATATGTTCTACTGCGCATGCACAGTAATTCTGTAACGTAATCTACGTTACTTGTTGCAATGCGGCCGGAGCTCTGCATACGGCCAATCAACACAATTCTCATATTTTGAGCTGTATATACCACCACAATGGATTTGAAATGAAACAAACAATATGTTCTTTAACTGCAGATTTTCACCTTTAATTTGAGGGTATTTACATCCAAATCAGGTGAACGGTGTAGGAATTACAACGGTTTCTATATGTGCCTCCCACTTTTGAAAGGACCAAAAGTAACGGGACAATCGACTCAAAAGCTATTTTATGGACAGGTGTGGGCTATTTCCTCGTTACTTCATCATCAATTAAGCAGGTAAAAGGTCTGGAGTTGATTCTAGGTATGACATTTGCATTTGGAATCTGTTGCTGTCGGCTCTCAGTATGAGATCCAAAGAGCTGTCACCATCAGTGAAGCAAGCCATCATTAGGCTGAAAAATCAAAAGAAACCCATCAGAGAGATAGCAAAAACATGAGGTGTGGCCAAATTAACTGTTTGGAATCCTAAAGTTTGATTTAGTATTGTTTAGTTTGTCCCAATACTTTTGGTGGGAAGCACATACCGTTGTAATTCCTACACCGTTCACCTGATTTGGATGTAAATACCCTCAAATTAAAGGTGAAAGTCTGCAGTTAAAGCACATCTTGTTTGTTTCATTTCAAATCCATTGTGGCGCTGTATAGAGCCCAAAACATGAGAATTATGTTGATGTCCCAATATTTATGGACCTGACTGTATGTTCTATTTTAAGAAATATTTTGCCGGTATTAGTTGTCATGTTTCTCCTTAACTGTGAACAAATGTTAATACATTTATAATAAAGTTGATTTAAATGAGTCTGTGGTGATTATAATTAGAGGGCATCCTGTTAGTGCACCCAGGTTTGATCAATAATATTTGTATGATATAATGTTATATTTGATATTATATTGTAGTTCAAGATAAACATTTGATACTACGAATAACAAACGTCCATTTATGATCACACAAATTAGTTGTATTACTGAGATGCAAGGAACTACATTAAATGATAGTAAAATCATGAAACAAAATTAAATGAAATAATAGTTCTGCCTATACCCAGACACAGATCATGCACTATAAATACACGGTCAGGATTGGTTTCTTTTCCAGTGTGAGTTATTTTATCAATGGGGATCTTTTTTGGAATACTTGCCAACTATAATGAAACTTCCAGTAATGTAGTGTTATGACAAACCACTACCATCACCATGCCTCCCAAGTGTCCCAATTTGAGTGGGATAGTCTTGCTTTCGGATCAGATTCTAAGATCAAAGTCTTTTTTTTTTTTTTATAAAACCCATGCCGCTGTATACGCGGCAGTGCTTTTACCAGCAAAGTACAGGTAATACAGGGCTCCTACGGGAGCCCTGTAGGACCAAACCTGTTACTGTGAATGGCAGTGACCGAACCTATTCAGTCACTGCCATTCTAGAAACAGATTTGGTTCTACAGGGCTCCCGTAGGAGTCCTTTATTACCAGTACTGCACCACCAGATGGTGAGAGCAAGCATCAGAGGGAGGTAGAGTCGCAGAGGAAGGGACATTAAAGGCAAGTAATAGAAGACATGAAGGCTGGACATGCGGTTGCAGACATGGAGGCTGGACATTACAAGGGGCAGACAATGGAGGCTGGACATTACAAGGGACAGACAAATCCATTGATTGCATGGAATATCTGTATTTAATAAGATATTAAAAAGAAAAGAAAAAAAAAAAAAGATACAGACACAACAAACTGTCCCAGATATACTTACAATGAACCCGATTCAGAGATTGAATAGAAGAGAGTAAAGTTACTCCTGGGCAAAACCATGTTGATTTCAGGGGCAGTCAAGTTAATTGTATTATTTGTATGCAAGGATATATCCTTGAATTGCTTACTGCATAAAGATAGTGACCAGTTTTACTGTTACTCTGTTATTTAGACTTGGGCTGGGAAACACCACCTCTCAACTCTAATACTGTTTGCAGATAAAATTTGCATCCCCTGAAATTAACATGGTTTTGCCCAAGAGTAACTTTTCTCTCTTATTTTCAACCTCTGAATCAGGTCCAATGAGCTTTGAAGGAGATAAAACCTTGTAGGTGCATATCTGTGCTCATTGGGTATTGTCAGTGCCATTTCAGTTATCTCTGAATCAGGGCTCGAAGTGAGGGGTTATATCATACCGCCACAGATTTAATTGAAAAGCAATTAATCCCCATTCGCTTCTATTATTTCTAACTTTTCATACCGTCACTTCAACCACTGCTCTGAATACCAAACTACCTTTGTCAGTTCATTAAAGCATATCCATACAAAAACCATTGTAATAGACTATGCTATCAAAAACTGCAAACAAGTAATAAGGAAAGTGTTTAACTGTTTTCCGCAGATGACATAAGATTGTTACCACCATATGTTGACATAAAAGTAATTGCTTATATTTCTAGGGAAGAAACACATTTGCATCTAGTTGTTCATAATTCTACTGGAATACTATAATGAAGGGACACGGGTTAAGGATGTTTTCTATTAAAAAGTACATTTGTGCTATGTTTTATGGTGAGGAATTTTAATAAATTATGTGCATTGAATTTTAAGAGGTTGAAGAGGTAAACAATGCATCCCCACAATCAGAAGTAAGGCACAACAAGCAACAATTTGGTACAGACAAAGGTGATCTGTGACATAGGTCATCACTCAGTGCTCTGGTGCTTCTAATGGGTCCTATATTGATCACAAGCCCTGCCAATCAACACTAATCCTATTCATACACCATATAAAAAAATGCTTAGGGCATCATGGCTCCAGCAGGTTGCTGGCACAAAATGCATGTAGTAACCCAAAAGCCACCATATGATGCTTGGAAGAATACCCCATAAGTGTCATGGATAATTATAAGCCTGCACATCTTAAATGCTGCTTTTGGAAATGCCAACACATCCCAACCACCAACCAGCACTAAGAACTTCACCCTGACAGATTAACTGGTGACCAGTGATACTACCAAGCTTCCAAGCTTTTGGAAAGGGCTTCATTAGGAAGACAAGCACCTAAATTTAAACTCCTTTCCAAACCTACGGCACGTCCCATAAGTATTTTCCCTCTTAAGGAAAATACACGCATTGACTTTTCCCTACCCAGGCCTCCCCACCCCCTTTGCATACCTTCCCCCACCCACTCTTTTTAAGAACCTGCACCGCACACAGTCAATCTACGTACCTAAGTGGTACATAGACTGTGTAATTAACCTACTATGAATGCGTAGTAGGTTAATTCTTAATTATACGCATCTAAGAAGTCAGAGCTTCTTAGGTGTGGATACAGTCCATTGTGTTTTAAATAAAAATAACAGAACGTAAACTTATAATAGGAAAGAAGCATGTGGATTTTATCTGAGGAAGGATGTAATTTCCTTGTGTACACATCTGTACCACATAGTTATGTACTGTGTTCAGTATGTGGGAAAAACATAGAATATTGAAAATAATTAATTAACATGTAACATCTATGATAAAGTTAGTTTGAACTTAGACCAGAGGAGTGCAGTAGTCTACTTAGATTTGCAGTGGTCTACTTAGATTTTGCAAAAGCCTTTGATACAGTGCCACACAAAAGACTGGCTAACAAAATAAGGGAACTGGGTCTAGGAAACAACATCTGTACTTGGATCAAAAACTGGTTGGAGAATAGGGAACAGACAGTTGTGATAATTTTAACTTTTTCTAATTGGTCAAAAGTTTTAAGCGGTTTTGGCGGCCAAATGAAAGATGAGGTTTAACATAGATAAATGTAAGATTATGCACGGAGGGATCAAAAACAAGCATGCAATCTATAAATTAAATGTGGTAAATTTAGGAGAATCTTTAATGGAGAATGATTTGGGAATGCTTGTGGACAACAGAATTAGCAATTGTGCTCTATGTCAAGCAGCAGCTGCAAGGGCCAATAAAGTATTGGCATGCATTAAAAGGGGCATAGATGCAAGGGATGACTGTGTAATTTTGCCACTATATAAATCATTGGTAAGGCCTCATCTCGAATACGCAGTTCAGTTCTAGGCACCAATCCATAATAAAGACATTTTGGAACTAGAAGGGCGACAAAATTGATAAAGGGTATGGAGTCATTGAACTATGAGGAACGGTTACCCAGCTTAGACATGTTTACTTGAGAAAAGAGGCATCTAAGAGGAGACGGTTACACTCTCCGGGCAGAAAATATGATTTCCGAAAAAGGGACATTCGAAAGTTCCTTTTCGGATGTCCCTTTTTCGAATACTTACACATTTATACTTTTTTTTAATGAATGGGTGAGTATGCCATTCACTTTCGCAGTTACCGTTATCCCTCCCCTATCTGCGATATCCCTCCGCCGCACCTCCGCAGCTGCTATCGTCGGATCTGGAACAGATCACGCTGCAGGGGAGGGAAGGCTAGGGTCAGACTGCAGGGGAGGGAGGGTTAGGGTCAGACTGCGGTAGATGGAGGGTTAGGGTCAGGTTAGTGAGAGGGGAGAGTTAGGGTTAGAATTAGGGAAGGGACTATTTTTTCTTCCAATTTCAGCGAACAGAGATTTCGGTGCTCCATGGATTGATTGCTATGCCTCATCGAGGCATAGCAATCAAAATCCCAGCCAGTGTGCAACTGGTTCGGGAGAAAATGGCCGATTTGAAAATCGGCCGTTCGGACCGGAGCCCCACACCCAGAGGAGATATGATTGCTATATACAAATACATCATGGGTCAATACAGAGAACTTTCAAAGGAACTTTGTACCCCAAGGACTGTACACGGGACATAGGGGCACCCACAAAGGTTAGAGGAAAGGAAGTTTCACAACCAGCAAAGGAAAGGGTTCTTTACAGTAAGGGCAGTCAGGATGTGGAATTCACTGCCAGCAAAGGTTGTGATGGCAGATTCACTTAATTTGTTTAAGAAAGGATTAGATAAATTTTTAGCAGAAAAGCACATCCAGGGTTATCAGGAAAGCAAATTTGCAGTAGTGGAGCCAGGGAGAAATAGAACTGCCTTGCTCTTGGGTCAGCAGGGATTTTTATTTATTTACTTTTTCTGATTGCAACAGTTTGGAGGTTGCTTCATGTGGATTAACTTCAAATATAAAGATAGGGATCGCAGGAGATCCAAAATAGGTTGAACTTGATGGACTGGTGTCTTCATTCAACCTCATCAACTATGTAACTATGTAACAGTTAAAAAAAACTGATAACTTGAAGTGAAATAAAACTAAAGTAGGTCTTTTCAACACTTTAAATACAAACTGGATATAATATAGCACATAGAATTATACATTTTACATGAATCTTTAGAAATCTCTGCCACATAAACAGCATATAATATTTACACTTAGAACACAGTATTCACATTAAAGGCCATCTATATTACAGATTTCACAAGGCAGATTTTTTTTATAAATGTTAAATAATACTGTTTCATCTGCTTTTTTGAATTTCAAATAAATAAAATTTTAAACACACAAAATACGCCAAATAGGAGCATAAAAGTCGCCATATAGCGGTGCCAAATGACTCTCTGCATAAGCTCATGCATTATAAGTGGAAACATACTGTTGTGTTCTTGTATACACATAATATTGTTTCTTTATGAATATTGACACATTAAATGACAAGGACAATAGAAAAATGGGGCATTCATCAAAATCAAAGTATTGATCTGCATTGAGAAAATGTAGTATGCAATTTGCCTTAATATTAAATGTGAATGTTATGATTGCAGTTGGTGTTAGTTTTAATTACAATGTAGAAAAAAATTAATTAGCAAAAATAGGCAGAACTAAAGAGAGAGACATTCTAAACAACAAAATATTGTTTAGAATATCTAGTCTTACCCTGCAACCAATTGCTCATCTGTTAGAAGGCATGGCTCTCTGGAATAGGAACAGGAGCCATCAACACAATTTCAAATAAAACAAGAAACACAAAAATACCAAAATAAAATGCACACAAAAACTACAAACAATATATTTCTAAATAACTAATGGATGAAGGGAAAACTATTGTGTTAAATTTTGCAACACAAGTATGTTTAATTACAACATATTTTATCATTCTTTGTACACACACACTCACTTTTTTCAGAAGCAACCAATAAATCTAGCTATCCTTAATCTAGTATATTCTAGAAATTGATGAAAATTGCTTCCACTTTTCCTTAAAAACTTTAGTACACATACCCATATATGATTAATGATAAATGTAATAATTCAATGTTTAATGAATAAGTAAGGTGGCAGCTAAAAAACAAAAAAGTATTTTCACTTGACATATTTCAGGTTTTCAGTGATTCAAACAGCACATACTGACAAAATAGTGTCTGTGTAGCAATATGAAAAAGGCTTCTTCTGAGTGCCAACTTACTGTCAATGGATAGGTGGGCAACAGAACATAACAGATAACCTGACAGTAAAACAATAATTTTTCATGTCTTAATAGCAATGATTGGACACTATCATTCTTTTTGTTGATGAGTAAGTTTTCAAAAGTCTAAATATTGTTTGGTTTTCCAGATTGCTTTATAGATTTGTCATACTTCCAAACAGTAATTGAAGGTTATGGGGTCATTCCACATCAGATCACCCAAAAAAAAAAACCATGAAATATTCACCACCCATCTCAGATTTTTACGAAAATATTTTAGATGAAAGGATGTCAAAAAGACAATTTTTGCCTAATATCTTAACAGTTTGATCCTTAGTTTAATAAATATTGATTTTCAATATTTAAACTATTTATTAGTTGTGGCTGAATTCTCTGTCTGTCTCCCTCTCACTTTCTGTCAGTTTCAGTTTGGAAAGGGTATCACCTTCCCATCAGTTTCTGTTAAGTTTCAGCTTCTGTATAAGAGGGTTGCTTACTTTTTTAGTTTAGTTTTTAAATTTCATGGTTTATTGGGTATATTATGTATGCAGTACAACAGTAATCGAATGTCAAGTTCATGATTTTTTTTTTCTTCAACATGAAACAGAGTACCATGCTGATTTTTTTTGTGGTGGTAATATATACCTTTGTTAAGCATCCAAAATAAATTGCCGAACGGCATACAGTGTTTCTGGTGCATTTATTTGGCGTTTGAAAAATTGATCTTGGCAATACACTCAAGCGATTATTTGCCTGTTCACCCGGTAATCGCTCTAGTGTATGGCCAGCTTTACTTGTAGTGCCCCTGATGAAGGATCACCCACAAGGAGCATAATCAAATTTATTAATAAAAACTTGATCAAAATTAGATAACTCCTAGACATCCCATAGCATAATTAATCTCATTTGAAATATTGGACCGGATTCTAACTCATGTTCAGAAGAGTGGAGGCCACTCCTGAGGATACAGAACCATGCCATAAGTAATGTTTAAGACATACATTACAGGTTTTGCATTATGATAAAATAAAAAAATAAAAAATAAAAATAAAATCATACTTTGAATCTCCATCTGAATCTTCTGTATTGTCACCAGTGTTATTTAAAGCATAGCAGCTTCTTGGATTACCTAGAATAAAACAAAGAGAATGATATTTAACACAAATGAAATAAAATATAACATTAGTCCCTTAAGGTCTTCTATAATTTAAACAGCAGAAAAAATGGCTGTGCATTGATCTGTGTCTGAAAATTTCTAGAAAAAATGAAGTGTACAATAATCTCAAGCCTTGAAATTCAATGTTTCTTTACTAGAGAATACTAAATATTGGTAATTTTCATATTGTTAGTGAAAATGGAAAGATGCATACGGAACATACAGCTATCTCCCCCTACAAAGCCCAGCAAAGCATAAGGTTATCCATACAGTGAAAGTTTATTTTTCCAGTAAACAGATAAACAAATGATTTGATGATCCAACAGGGTTTCCTTGTCTGAGGGGCATATGTGCACCGCACTTCCTGCATCCATTATAGAAATCGCAAAGGGGTATGTCCAGCTTAATGCTAATCACATAATTTTTCCAAAACAAAGGCCATCACACAGATTCAAACAATTTAAATGACCCCCAAGTACTGACAGATTTACCTTTAAGTTTTTAAAGGCCTTTACAATCAGATCTATAAAACTTGATTTAATAAAACAAGCTAAAATATCAAACCAGAAGATCAACATCTTTCATGTACACAAACTGTAAAATAATTTTTCAAAACAGTCGATTGATCTGCCTTAAAGCTGGACATACAATGGGTGATTATCTGGAGCCTGGATAGTTGCTTACTTGTTACTTACTTATTAGGACTTGTATTCGGACATTGGAGGCTAAAAAACAGGCATCATTAATATAACCTATGTATATTTAGATGTCAAGCAGAACAGTCTAATAGTGAAACACATCTATTTATTCACTTCTGGGCCTACTTACTTGTCTGTACAGAGTATGCTTCTGGATTTCTCTGGAAAGGGTATCGAAAGAGCAACTTATTTCCTCTACTTCCTGAACTCACAAGAATGACACTTATAGGGCTAGTGCTTTCACCCATGCTCTAAAGAAAGAACAAAACAAAAAGTAAAATCATTAAGGTTGTGTTTATTTAGTTTTTATTTTACTAATTAAGTATTGCAATACTTCATTTATGTTACAAGAGAAAATATTTGGCCAGATTGGCAATATAAGGGAGCAAAAGTTAAAGCTATAAATCAATACTGATCAATGAATAAAAAATAAAATTATAATTAATGCGGATCAGCTTAAGTAGAGCGCTACAAATCACATGCTCGGATCTGCTCTCCCCAACCAAACAAAGATATATAAATACAAAAAGTACGATGAGCGCTAACTAATTGCTAAATCCTTAATTAACATGAATGGCTCCTGTTAGTTAAAATATAAGCTTTTTATTATATCAATGATAACAATAACAAACATCAATACATAATAAAAACATTTAAAAACTATAACACCTGGGCGGTATCCAGACGGCTGGCGATAGGAATAGTATAATAAGCAAATATTGTGCAATAAGCAGAGTTCTGAATTGATGAAAAATGGGCTAGTTGGAACAAAGATTGATCAGATCGTATGATGCAAATAGGTAGAATTGAAGGGCACAGTAACAGAGCATAAATGTAGATGTATGCTACCCGCACTTGGAATCACTGCTCCTCAGTTGAGGATTAGTGTCCGATGTTCGTAGTCCCAGGCGAAGTATTAGGCTTGGCACACGAGATATATTATGCCTAATCTCGAAACAGATAGTAGCAGTTATGCCTGAATAATGTCCATAATGATACACTCACATCAGCCTGCAGGCGCACAGATGATCCGACACAACAAGGCAAGCAGAACCACAAGACTTCCCGGGAGCCGCAGAGTAATGGGACTCGAGTGGTGCTTGAAAGTTGGATATTGCACACAAGCCCAATAGCAGTTTGTTGGAAAGTTCACCACCAATTTAAATAACATTCGGGTGTAAGTCAGATGGGGGGGCAATAATTCAAGCCTTGACGCGTTTCATCGCATATTCTTGCGACTTCATCAGAAGGAATGAGTTGTCAGTCCGTCTATAGCCATTTAAATAGCCCCAGTTAATTGATTAGTTATGTGACACCTATTAGTTTCAGATGCCGGAGCTAAACGGGAAACGGAATAAAGTTACCAGGATGTAAACATTTAGTATGTGAACATTAATAAATAATTTATAACCTCTAAACAAGAGCCATTCATACATAAAGAAAAAAAAAAATAAAAAACATTATACATAATATTGCGGGTTTAAAAGAGTTTGCCTACAGTGAATAATCAAAAAAAAACATAACAAAATGAAATAGGTGGCGCAGAAAAATTAGCCTGATCATTAGATGTTGTTACAAGAAGCTTCATGCATTTCTACCAAAAACCAGGGACTAAAATATCTTTTACATTTTTTAGCCCTCTTGAAAACCACCATAGGATGCTCAGGTAAGCATGACTTAAATATAGGATCACATTTAAGAATGTTATAATTTTGTTTCATTATTGCATGATTGAATTTTTGGAGGATTTTAAATGTTTTTATTACGCATTGATGTTTGTTATTGTTACTATTGATATAATAAAACACTTATATTTTAACTAACAGGAGTCATTCATTTTAATATAAGGATTTAGCAATTAGTTAGCTCTCATCATGCTTTTTGTTTTTATAAACATTTATGTTCGCATAAAATGCTGCCAATTCTTCTGCTATTAAAATACAACTTGATGAGGCGTTTCCTTTTATTAAAGTCATGTATTTTCTACTAAATAATGTATTATGGTGCAAGTATATTAACACACATGCACGTCACAGCATGAATGTTACAGATTGGTGTTACCCGTCAAGGATAAACTAATGATTTCTCCTGTCCCAGAAAACAGGCACACTACATAAATGGAGTCTGAAGTGCTAAGCGCTGGTACCCTTCCCCCATCCCTGCTTCTGTCAAATGCTACATAAAAAAATGAAAATGCATATTAAGTACACCACCAATGTGTATCAACAGAGAAGAGGCACAAGGGACAGAAGCAAACTAATGCAGCTCAAGAATATTCAGACAGAACTATTACAGCTGTTATATGTAGGTTAAGTAAAATTTGTATTTAACCACATAATTTAAACATATACATGTAAGTAAATAAATATTCATAAATAAAATGTAAATAAAGGATGTTTACTACTATATACTTAAGAATTTGCAATCTAAAGGGAAACATTATGACACAGAAACATAGAATGTGACAGCAGATAAGAGCCACATGGCCCATCCAGTTTGCCCAGTTGTTTATTTAAAACTATACTAAACCAATTTGACTTAGTTTAAAATTTAGGATATCCTTATATTTATCCCAAGCACCCTCTCAGTAACATAATTTTTCCATACATTTCCTCTACACCTGCTGCCCTCCAGTATACAGTATATGCATGTCCTTAATCACAGCTCTTCTTTCAAAAGTGCCACCCTCCTTTAGCTGGTCATACCCCTTCATATATTTTAAAGCTGCAATCATAATCCCCACTTTCCCTTTTCAGGTGAATAGATTTTATTATGAGAGAACCTATTAAAAACACAACAAAAGCTAAATTAGTATGAGCATAAATGTCCAAACATGATACAGATATTGAAAGTATTTGAAAAACTGTTACAAATTGCATAAGGACAAATATTTAATAATTACGATTAAATGTTTCTGAAAGTAAAGCTGAAAAGCAAGCACTGTGTAGATGCCATCTAACCCGCCATTTGTGAAAAATGACTGTAAAATTTGCAATAAACATCTATATATAAATAAAAGCCATACTGCTCCTCAACGTTAAACACATGCTTCATCCAGTGGATTAAACATTTCTGAAAAGGAATTGCTGCTCAATGGTGTGATCCACATTTTGAAGGAGGGAGCAGAGCCACTAGAATGTGATTTGCATGAAGCCCTGCTTTAGCCCAAATGGGAACACTGCCACTGAGTTTTTGGGTGGTTTTCAGTATCTTAGCGACTTGGCAGGTATGATCTAAAGATGGGTCTTTAGATTCAGTTTAAGCAATCTGCAGATGCCTTCATAGACATGATCTACACAGTGCCCTCTGGAGGTGGAAATGTAAAATGCAAGCACTGCAGGGTATAATGTCCATGCATCAATCCCAGGTTATGTATGTTGCCAGACTGGTTCCCCTCTTTTCCACCAAATTCCCCAATGTGCCATCACCAGTTTATGCTGATCCCCCACTGCTACAGCCACAACAAAGGTAACCTCTAGGATCTTTGACCATCACCTAAACACAACCTATGGCCCCTATCAAATTTTTCAGGAAAAGTTAATTCCCTTGCTCTGCCAGATGCACCTTATCTATACAGGGTCTCTATACATCTGCGTTACATCACGCCTAATTTCTGGGTGTTGTATGGACAACCCATCGGATGCAGATATAAAAATAGCCAGAGGAACTGAGCTTTTCCGCGTAAAACCTCAATATTTGAGGTTTTACCTGTAAAGCCAAATTCAGGGAATCAAAGACCAAAAATTATCCAAGCAGAAATTTAGCTTGAATTACTGATACTCCAAATCCCATGACGACCTTCACACTAAATCATTATCCCCCAAGTAAATAATGAGAGTATCTGGAGGCCAAAATACTACCATTGCCCGTGGTAAGAGGTGTAACAAGTGTTCTCACTTCATACCCTGAAACCCTAGCCAATCAATTCCCCAACCATTAGGCGATGAAGAGGCGCACCTGGCAGATGCTGTTTGGCTTCCCAATAAAAATATGAATGCCCCACAATCCATGCCCATCTAGGACCACTACCACGACCTGAAATAAAGGCCCCCAAAGGTAACAGATAAGTAATGACCCACTACATAACCCCCGGAAAAAAAACACACCCTTAACTTGCCATGCTAACAACTAATTTAACTTAATACTTATATAACTTAGACAGATAAAATTATACTGGGCGCTTCTCTAACAGTTAAAATATAAGTAATCAACTTTATTCAACACTTATCAAGTAAAAATTGAATATTCAATATCTGCAAATTTCGTGCAAAAATAAACACATAAAACTTTGTCAACGTTTGAGATTTTCTTGGTTAGAGTGGAATTGTATCCTAAGTGCCTTGCAACTATTTGTAATAGCACAATTTTGTTAAGTTGTGTAACAGTTCCAATTGAAATTAGTTTTTAGAGTTAAGTCCAGTAGGCTTTAAACGCAGTGAGCTGAGAGCACTATAATAAGTGAGTAAAAACTCTGCCTGTGAATGATTGTTGGTGCAATAACTTTTTATCCAGACAGTGATCAAGGATGCGCCTTTTATGAATGAATGGTTATTTAACTTCAGAGTGTCCGTAGAGCAGTGCTCGGGGAAGCTAGCGCTGGGTACCTGACAGCTGTTTTGCTTCTCCCAGCGTTCTGGCGGTGCGCTGTGGTGGCCGGCACGAGGGTTGTTTACCTGTTGCCTGGTGATCCATCCTGGGTTAACACGTGTTGCGGCTTTTTGGTTTGAGAGATCCCTCGTTGAATGCCTTCAGTTTCCTACAGTTTCACCCCTCTGGGGGGGCTTCTTCAGGGACAATGTCGCATTAACATCTGTCAAAATCACCTTGATAGCGACGTTCGCTGTATCTCTTTGGCGCAAATGATTCCTCTCTTCAAAAAAAGGGGGCTGTCCTTGGTCAACTGTGTTCTCCGTGCAGTCTTATAAGGGTGGCTATCTGTGGGATGGTAACTCCTATTGATTGACAGTTACATTATTGCGGAATGAAGTCCGTTAAATCAAATGTTGTGATGCCTGCGATAAAGATGAACTGATGCTGTGCTGTGACCAGCTATTTGATTAATCTTCATAAAAAACTTTGGAATAAGAGATTATGCCCACTGTAGTTAGGGGGAGGGTGGTGAGGGAGAAGAGCAAGAGAAAGAAAAAATGACGAGATATATATATACATGCGCGTGTATCCAAAGGAAGAACAGATATTTGGACAAGTATTTGGGAGACTGATTAAGAAAGGGGGGGGGAGTGTTATGTTATAGGTAATAGATCAGTGTGAGTGTGATGTGATAGGTAATAGATCATTGATAACTTGTAGACAATTAAAAAAAGATAGAAAAGGAAAAAGAAAAATAGGATGATCAGATAATAGATGAGAAATAAATATAAATGTGTATAATGAATAGTAGCAATTAAGATAATTAGATTAATAAATGAAAATAATTAAATGAAAACAATAAACAAATTTAAAAAATATAAAAAAATATTAAAAATGAACAATATATAACTTAATCTAAACTTATGTTCCTATATTTAACTAGTACCTTTATTTAATTTATTTTAATTAGCCTACCTGAAAGCAAGAAGTAATGAATCTTAACCATATCGAAACAAGCTTAACTTACCATCTATCATATTAACCTAACCTGAGCTACGATGAGTAATGAGGATGTGGAGGGAGCTACCTGGCCCGGAGCCGACCCAACAGGGGTGAACAACTCCTGAAAACCTCCAAGACAACCCAGGGGCCAAATCAGGAGTACTACTGGGAGACAAAACACAAGAGAAAATCTACTCAAGCCCCCCAAAGGAGAGCAGCTAAATACTAGGAGGCTCAGGGACTACCCCAACTTTACACTTAACTTATTTTATCCTGATGTATTTCCTAAAGGCGTTCTTCTGCAGTGGCGCCTAAATCGCATTAGGTGGGAGTCCATTTAGGGCAGCGGAAGTAGCAGCGCCACTATAAAATAAATGCTTCCCATACAAAGTGGGGTCCAGTCCCAAATTTTTAAACACCTATTACAAAAAACTGTTTTTTTTACAAAAACAATGCGGTACTTTGTAAAGGAAATATCATTACTATGAGTTAAATAATTAGTACTCTTCTCAGACCTCCATGAAGCCCTTGGCTGAAACCACTGGGCAAATATCCCTCTCCTTTTGGGGTTACAAAAAGTCTTGTCCTCATCAGCTTTGGATTTGTGCACCTCAAAATACCATAAAACACCAAACTTACTGCTGCCTGCCCTCACACCTTACTGAACTTAAAACCCGAGAACAAGAGACATGGCAAGTAAACCGCCAGCAGCATAAGGATGTCTCGCAAAGACCTAAACCAATGTCCTGACAATGTAATTTGGCAGATGTCTAGTCACATGCATACGGCATATACTAAGATAACTGAAAAACACACAATTCCATTGTAAATATTAAAACTCTACCTTTTTATTACACAAAAGTAACCCACCCACACCATTACTTTTTGCCCAACAGACTGTGACAACAGACTGCCCATTACAAGTATAGCACTTAAAGGCGAGACAACATATTAACGGGAGATGGGAAGCTCCAGCATAAGCCTCGATGTCCAGTGCAGACATGACCCCTTCCTGTCTGCTGGTATCAGATCTTTTATGTCACTTAGGATGACAGAATAGGCGTCATCAGGTAAAGCCAACAAAAGGGATGCCAAAACCTTCTTCTGTGCCATATAATGGGACTGATACAAATTTTAAAATTCAACCACACAAAAACAATGAAAGGCCTAACCTGCATATAAAATGCATATAAGTAGAATTTGCTTATTTTGTGCAAATAATGAGCAGCCTTATATTGATACATATTAACTTCTTATAGTACAATCCCCTAAGATTTCTACATATCCCTGAGCCTCCTGTGTCATGTGCCAGATCACAAACATTGTGCTTCCAAAGATTGTTTGATGAGATAAATAAGCGCTAATTTTAGTCGCCAGAAACTCATCTTCTAAACATCAGAAAAAAGACCAATATGAAGCCAATAAAATAAGAAAGGAGAGGCATATGCTTATCATTAATGGAAATGCCATCATGCCTGTTGTTATGGCCTAAGGCTGAGCTGTTGACAAACACCGAAATCTGCTAAGGCCGGTCAGAGGAGCTGACTTTAAAGGTAGTACAATTAAACATAATCTATAACAGTAAAAGGCTATTTTAAAGGGCATTTCAACAGTTACCAGATACCATTACTTGGGTACCTTTAAATAGTATGAATTCTATAGAGGCAATATCAAAATGCTTGTTAAGCTGAGCTGTCAAATGCATTAGTGTTATCATTTACTATACCTTTACTATCTCTGGTGATTAGGGGCCTGATCCAGACTTCTGCCGACGGGCAGATGCATAAGCTCGTCATTTCTGCCGATCAGCGCATGCGCCGGGCAGATGTTGCTCGGCGTTGTTAGGGAACCCCCCGTTCCTTAGGATTAGGTGTTCCTAACTGTTGCAGAGATACGGCCCTACCCATCCCCTGGAACACTAGAGATTACAGATGTGATTGACAAGACCGGAGCTTAATGACAATTTGCATTAAATTGCATCATTAAGAGCCCCCCTTGCAGAAATCTATGGCTTTAAAAAGTCGGCAACCAGACTTCCGATGGGCGGGCCATCAGCGGTGGACATGATTTTATCGAGCTCCTTGCTCCCCACACAAAAACCACATAAGATCAAAGATATTTCTTCTCCAAATCCTACCCTGGGGTACTTGGAAACAGCGAGGATAACGGCAGGCAAGAGAAATCTTCTTTCTTCCGGTTCCCTGCCTTAAACTACCGCCGGGAGTCCCTGCCCTTGCACTGAATGGCACGAAAGTCCACCATTACAGTGCGCGGCAGGCTGTCACACCACAAGCCGGCACCCTGCGGATGATACCTATATTCCTTGTAGTGGCGCCGAACACACATCCCCATAGCCTGTGGCCTGCAATGGAGGTGACGCGGAGAGGATCGGGAGAGCACTCACGATTCTTCACAGCTCTGCCTTATATGGCACTTCCTTTACGGAAGAAGAATTTACCGAGAGGCTGTCGGAGTGAGCGTAGAGAGGGTGAAGGTGAAAGGCAGGTAAAGAAACTCCTAGCCTGCTGGTTGCCGATAAACAAGTTTTAACTACCTGTTCTCAGTGCTGGAAGAATAGCCAAGTGAAAAGGGAACAAACGGCAGCCATTTTCCATTATCATAGCTGCCTATACCCCATATACAGTGGAAGCATTCTCAGCGCAATACCTTACTGGCAGAGAGAAACGGAGGCTGAGACAATCTGACTCTGACTAATATCCTAACTCTGACAAGTGGAGAAGTTACCTGGAAGGTGTCTGATCTAAAATCATTTAATCCAGTAATATTGAAGTCTGTGCTCCCTGGGGTGTCTGGTCTGAGGGCATTGCTGCCGGAAGACTTAGCCACAGGGATAGCACCAAGGGGGCATATCCAGACCTACGATGGCCATATGCGTAACAACGGCAGAAATGCCGCTCTGCGCATTCGCCGGGCGTATTTTGCCTAGCATAATCCATGGCTCATAGAGCATAATCCATGGCTCTAGCGTCCGTAACTACAGCATAGGGTTGTCTTCAGCCGGCGTAACTGTGTGTAACAACGCTCACACAGGGGGAGTGACGGGGAGTACACTAGAGCTACGCTGCTCATATTTACGGCCAGCGTAGCTCTGGATTGAGCCCAAGGTTACTATATCCTGATGTCATTTACAGAAATCTAAATATATATATATACCCTTTGGCTGGATAACCGAAATGCATGGATAATCGAATATGTATCCGCGGCACCAAGCCAGGCAAGATGGCCACGGTCCAAGATGGCTTATTCCTTCCTGTGCGTGTCCCAGCACCTACATGGGGGTAGTGATGGTTGTCTCCCTGCACCCAGAGGAGGTAGGAACCAGCAAGAGCC
>WWET01004964.1:0-12337 GCA_011038615.1 Limnodynastes dumerilii
GACACCATGTGAAAATCTAAACCCCACAGTTCACATTACAGCAGAAGGTAAGAGCCACCAGTTTCTGATAGACATGAGGGCTGGTGTTTCGTGCAGGATTTGAGGGCGGTTAACTCAGTAGTCTAACCCCTTTATCCTATAGTGCAAAACCCAGCCACCATCCTCATGCAGATACTTCCTCCAATACACATTTCTTTGGGATTTATCTTTGTTCTGTATTTTTTTCAGTTCCCATTAATCCTGATTAATCCAATATCTGTTCACATTTACATAAAGGGGTTGTCAATATACATGGACACGAATTCCCCAGGGCTTTGTGGACTCCCTGAACCTCTTTAGTCAGTCGCTAAGAGATAACTTATCTGAAAGTGGTTCTACACTAATTCAGTTAGTTGATGATCTTTTCTTAGCAGACAATGGACACAAAGGACCTGATTCAGAGACTGAAAATAAGAGAGGAAGGTTACTCCTGGGCAAAACCATGTTGATTTCAGGGGGAGTCAAGATTCATCTGTTGCAAACAGTACAGAGTTGAGAGGTGGCGTTTCTCAGCCTAAATAGCAGTGTAAAAGTAAAGCTGATCAGCATCTGTGTGCAGTAAGCTAAAACAAATATATATCCCTGCATGCAAAGAATACAAATAACTTGACTCTCCCTGAAATCAACATGGTTTTACCCTCTCTTACTTTCAGTCTCTGAATCAGGTCCAAAGTGTCCAAAGACAAAATACAGTTGAGCACAACCAGGGTCACTTACATCGGGCACTGTCTGACCCCAAGACTCAGGGCCGGATCCAGAACTACGTCCGTCTTCCATAGACGGACGTAATTCACTGAACAATAGCTACTGTGCATGCGTAGTAGCTATTGTACGTAATCTGTGTATTGTTTCTTTTAGACCGCATATACGCAATCTACGTATCGAAACAATACGCAGATTACGTACTATAGTTACTACGCATGCGCAGTAGCTATTGTTCATTGAGTTCTGGATCCGGCCCATTGTTAATATCAGCTCTAGCCCTTGGCATTCCAAATTATGACATGCCATTCTCATTGTTTTTCCAGGAATATATAAGGTTTGCTACAGGTGTACTCACAGAGACAGAAAGAGACCTGTAGCATATTACAGCAGTCCTTTGGATCCAGTAGCAAAGGCCTTACCTGCTTGCTTGCGGGCAGCTGCTGCAACTCTGCTTGTTGAAAAGTCCGCAGACATAGGACCGGATTCCACCGCATGCCCCCTGTCACCCCCCTCTCTTGTGCAGGCTTTTCGCTGCCATAAGCCTGCATTAAATCAATTGTGTGGCTCAGCGGATTATGTCTGTTTATGAAGAGGTTTTTTTATTGTATATATGTTTCTATTGAAAATGTTGATATTTTCTATTTTTTTTTATAAATTTCTAATATATGGATTTTTGTGGAGTAGCATTATGTATTAATTTTTTTTGAGACATGATGTTTGGCAAGTAGTTCATATTTAAAGAGAAATATATATTAAATAATATATTAAGATACATTCAATAGTTTTTTTATTTATTTATTTGCTATTTGTGTTTATATTGGTTGCAATCATGGGCATTGGAACAGAGGCAAGAGCGAGGGGGCATGTTGCCCACCAAAATAGGAGGGGGCGGCACCAGGTGACGGGGGAGGCAATGGCGGGACCCTAGTAAGTGGTGGAATATGCAGTGCAGACATTCTTAGACCGCAAAGGAGACTGGCCAGCAGGTCATACAGAGGTTCCTGTATGAGCTGCTGCGGCAGTTACATAGAGCAGCTGATTTCAGTTACTCTATGTAATTGCCTCAGACGTCCATACAGGAACTTCCTGTATAAGGAGGAGGAGAGAGCGTACCGCAAGGGAAGAAGTAAGGTTAGTTAAAAAAAAAATGATGGACGTCTGGTGGCATATGATGGCAGTACTGGAATGGGTTGGTGGCATATGATTGGAAGTATTGGGTGGGTTGGAGACACATAATGGAAATATTGGGGGTCCTGGAGACACATGATGGGGGTACTGGGGAGCTGGAGGCACATGATGGGAATCCTGGGGAGCTGGAGGCACATGATGGGAATCCTGGGGAGCTGGAGAAACAATGACATGATGGGAATATTGGGGAGCTTGAGGCACATATGGGGATACTGGGGGGCTGGAGACACATAAAGGGGATATTGGGGGGGCTGGGAAGACATGATGGGGATCCTGGGGGAACTGAAGACACATGATGGGGATCCTGGGGGCACTGGAGAGACATGATAGGAATATGATAGGGAGATGATGGGGAGAGGAGATGATAAAGTGAATGGAGAGTAGAAACCGATGAAGAGGAATTATAAAAGGTATAGAGAAATGATAAAGAGAATAGGGAGGGGGAGGTGATGATGAGAATAGGGAGATGATGGAGGGTGATGAGAATAGAAAGATGATGAATTGAGAGGGGGAGATGATCATAGCTTGCACTGGAGTACATCTAATGTGTGTGTATATATATGGATGTATATGTATATTTAGAAGAGATGAGAAAGAAAAAGCGCTGCTTTTTCTTTCTCATCTCTTCTAGATACTGTATTTGTTTTTGGAGGTCTGTAGACCCTCCGTGGTAAGAATAAATTGCAGCAGCATTTTAGCGCCAAACTTCTACTACTGCACAAATCTCATACCAGTATTGACCATGCCCCCAGTGGATTGATCACACCCCCTTTGATGGCCTACCTATTACACACCAAGGTGAGATGGGGGCACCAAGGGGAGGATAAAATTCTTGCAACCAAAAAAAGAAGTTGTGACACCCCTGTATTCACTAAAGGGGATTTTCAGCAACCGCCGTACATTAGGCAGGAAATTGCTAAAAAATTCCCCTAGGGCTCTAGTGCCTATAATGTCAAATACACTATAAAAGGGAGACCTCTAGTGACCGAATGGTCATTAGCAGCTGTACCCCCGAAAAGGAAGCAGGAGGACATTGCGTCAAGAGCCAAAAGAAGCCGAAGAAGATCTTCAATGAAAGATCCTGGTTTCTTTCTGTTCACTTTGCTCCGACCTCCCAGACAAAACAGTGAGACAGCGGGACCTAGGGTCCACCCCATCCAGACGTCCGGATGCGGGTGCCTTTCAAGGAGCTCACTACAGCTGGACAATGGGCCGCTTGCTGATGTCATCAAAGGGAATTCCCTCAAAGCCGGGCGATGCGCGGGAAATACCGGTTCGTGGCCAGCAGATTCCACAATTGACACTAGAGTACCGAATCGGGCACCATCAATTATACCCCGCTTATGTACAAGACATCCTAAGGGTGAATAGCCCAGCATTATCTGTCCTCCACTTAATGTTGGTAACTGCGCTAGACGCAGGTGTCTTTTTGTGCTTCCTCCCTACCACTCCAGCACCACCGTCACCACGTCAGGAACCACTACAGAGACCGGACACCATACAAGCACACAACCAAGACATCCATAGGGTGAGTGTAATTATTACTCACCAACCACTAGCTACTCTGGTAATACGCTACGTGCAGATGTCTTGCTTTTTCCTTTCTCCTCTGCATCTGCCTGTAACTATGTTGGTTCCATCATCTCCTCCCTGGTTTGGATCCTGTATATGAAGTACCAGTGCTGTCCCCCTTCCTCAGATGTGACCGTGGTTACCTTCTCAGGAACAGAGTGTAACCGAATAGACTATACCCAAATTCCCCCCCCCGCTGCCTTTTTGCCCTCACACCCCATTGACTCATACTATTTAATATCCATATACTGCCAAAGTGCAACCCTGTCTCTCCTTCACTATATGTTGATTTTTTCAGTTTATTGTGGAAACAGTTTTTTTTTTGACACATTACTCACATTACTGACGCTTATAGTACTATAAGGCTCAGCATGGCCACAAACACATGGCCATGCTGTGTCTTATAGTACTATATGCGTCTGCATGATAAGGGATATAATGATGCTTGGAGATGTTAAAATGGACAATCGCCGTGCTTTTAAACAGAAAAGAATGGTGATTTATAAATAAAAATCGATCAACATTGACAGCGATTATTAATCACTGTGGTGCCTAGTGATTAATAATCGCTGTCCAAATACGATCTTAGTAAACGAGGCCCCATAAGTCTCGCCATACTTGAAAAAGTCCCAGCCAGGGGTGAAAAGCGTCACAAGAGACTCATCTGTTTCTTCATGTTACTTTGTTTCAAAGGCTCAATCAAGTTTGGTTCCTGTACTATTCAGCTATATTACAAGCCAGAGCTGTGTGCAAGAGAAGAGAGGATAAGGGCAGCGGTCTGGGGACGCCCGTGCCTATATTATACTTGCTTCAATATTATTGAGCCTTTGTCCTATTGCTTATATATGTATTTTTATTGTTTCATGCTGCTATAAGTAAAAGTATGCTATATGTATGGTTTTTTTTTATTAATAAATTGATTGCAATCTGAACCACTTGTGTTGTTTACACCTATACACCTGCTTTACCCCAGCATGGCTATTTTCAAGTTTATTTGCTCTTTTTCTGGTATTGCACTTACCGTTTGGTCAGCTCATTTGGGGGTTTTCCTGGTTGTATAGTATTTTTGGTATTAAATTTATTCATATACATCTTTTTGTATATTCCCTCCAATAGTAAGCACTCACCATATCGGGTCTGTGGCCCTGATTCAGAGTTAAGGAGCTTGAAAATAAGAGCGGAAAGTTACCCCCTAGACAAAACCATGTTGATTTTAGGTGGTGTCAAGGTAATTGAATTCTTTGCATGCAGGGATATATCTTTGAATTGCTTACTGCACACAGATACTGACCACCTTTACTATCACACTGTTATTTAGACTTGGGATGGTAAACATCACCTCTTAATTATAATACTGAACCGTATTCACGGATACGGGTGAGTTAGCTAACTCCTGTCCTGCCCCCCATTTTTAGGACCTTAAAGCGTTTATAAGTGCCATAGGGCTACCTTATCTCTCAGTGCAATGTCCGCATGGACATTTCCTCTCCCTTGCTAATCTAAATAGGATACGAACAAGCAACCTGCTACACCAAGGGCTGCCGTTCTACCTCTATACCTCTATTCCATAGCTAGCTCCCCATGTTGGTATGGTATCTGTAGGTCCCATGAACCATAGTCAAATGGCGACTCAATGCAAAGTAGTAGGAAGTGATTCCCAGTATACCAATAAATTAATAATAGACTGTTAGGTCTGGTACACTGAATTGGGAACTTACACTCACCTGTATGCCACTTGTATGAACTTTTTATTTATGGTTCTTAATGTGTGAACATAATTATTTTAGAGTTCAGCCATTCTAGGATCAGATTTACTAAGCTGCGGGTTTGGAAAAGAGGAGATGTTACCTATAGCAACCAATGAGATTCTAACTCTCACTTTCTTTTTACATACTAGAGAATTTAAGCTAAAATCTGATTGGTCGCTATGGGCAACATTTCCACTTTTCCGTACCCGCAGCGTAGTAAATCTGGCTCTTTGAGTTGTCCAGCGCTGTTTTCTTACCCACACACATTTTAGTTTTGTTAACCACTCTAGGGTATTTAGCTGCAGCAGGATTTTAATAGCGGTTTTAAGATTTTGATATATTTATTAGTTGAAGGGGCTTGCATTATACAAGTAAAAACTAAGTATAATCCAAAACACACTTATGTAACAATTATAATAGTGTCTGTGTGGGTTTCAAAGAACCCTAAGTAATCTCTTTGCTGGCTACATAAGCCCAAAGTAGAGTCACAATCTTTCAAAGTCTTTTAGCACAAGGATCCTATGTATGTAAGATCCGCTTCTTCCCTTCTATAGGACAGCTTCTGTTGCCGTCCTCAGTCATTAAAATCAAAATAAGAAGCGAACCGATTGTGGTGGGACAGTCCAATGGTGCAGAGCATTAAGGTGCTGTCGCGACCAGTGGACCATCCAGCCAGCGCAGGCGAAGACACGGCTCTAACACCACCATATCCACCTATGGCAGAGAAACTCGCGATTCTTCCCATACTCTCTGATGGCCCATGTATGTCCTACGGGTAGGGCAGTTCGAAGGCAGTTTCTGAGCACTGAGCCGAGCACAGCATCAGTTAGGTGACCGTCCTGTCTCCATAGAGATGGCTTTAAGTTGCGTCTGATTACTTCCGGCAGCCATGTTAAGTCAGGGCATCAGTTTATTGTTTATTTCAAAATTGGCTTTTTTATTCATTTATTTGCAAATATCAAAGTTAAAAGTAAACAGTAAAAGTATTCAGAAAAAAAAAGGGGGGGAGGTCGTCGGTCCCTTATTTTGCCAGGGGTGATGGACCCATAGATACACCCCTGCTTGCATTATACAAGTAACAACTAAGTATAATCCAAAACACACTTATGTAACAATTATAATAATGTCTGTGCGGGTTTCAAAGAACCCTAAGTAATCTCTTTGCTGGCTACATGGCTACACAAGCCCAAAGTAGAGTCACAATCTTTCAAAGTCTTTTAGCACAAGGATCCTATGTATGTAAGATCCGCTTCTTCCCTTCTATAGGACAGCTTCTGTTGCCGTCCTCAGTCATTAAAATCAAAATAAGAAGCGAACCGATTGTGGTGGGACAGTCCAATGGTGCAGAGCATTAAGGTGCTGTCGCGACCAGTGGACCATCCAGCCAGCGCAGGCGAAGACACGGCTCTAACACCACCATATCCACCTATGGCAGAGAAACTCGCGATTCTTCCCATACTCTCTGATGGCCCATGTATGTCTTACGGGTAGGGCAGTTCAAAGGCAGCTTCTGAGCACTGAGCCGAGCACAACATCAGTTAGGTGACCGTCCTGTCTCCATAGAGATGGCTTTAAGCTGCGTCCGATTACTTCCGGCAGCCATGTTTAGTCAGGGCAGTTTTGTGTGGACCATACGTAGCAGAACATCTGTAGACATGTTAGATGAGGGCAGGTCTGTCTCACAGAGGACTAAATGAGGTGGGTCTTTGCTTTGTTTTCTGCGTCCTCTTTTCTGATATTCGTTAAATATGTTCGTGTTGTCTGTCATCCATACACTGCGGGCACCGGGTGATCATATTACCGCATGGTAATACCCAACTACGTGTCATTCTACATAAAATACCTTGCCCCCATATAATAAAACAGATAATACCCCACACATTTTATTACATAGATAATAACCTGTCCCCACGCACACTGTCATTATGCAGATACCCAGAGATGGTAATGGACCAGATTAAAATAAGTGTTTTTTGAATGTTCGGATTAGAAAACGCTTTCGCAATTTGTTTATAAAGTGAGCACAGGAAACAAAATGAAACAGTGACCAATTCAAGCATCCACTCTTACAAGTATGAGGGGTTTATTATGATCACTTACAGTAGAGGCAGGGATTTGGGCATCCAACCCATACAGCTTTTTATACATCACTAAGATACAAGATGGGAAATATATTTAGATGTTATTGATACTCGGTTTGAGCAACTGGTGTGGTCTCACAAGCAGTTGCATATATTCAAGGATATAGCAGAGGTCAACTCTTGAATCCCCGCTTGCGCTGCTTTCAGAGTTCTAAATACGGGACAACCGGATTTTAGAATCTGGTCTAAATTTATATGTGATTTGGAATATACAAATATATAATTAGAGAAAATCTCCATCCTTTTGTCCAAGAAAGCCTGTGCTTGGGACTTCTGATTGATAAATAATCTGGTGTATCCTGTTACTCTGCTTCTTTTACAGCACCCAGAGAACCTTATTTCCTCCATCTTCCACTTTGTGTCGGCTAGGTCATGTCTGAATCCGTTCCTTGTAACATACGGGCCCCAATCCCAGTGCAGGTTCGCGGAACGACCTCTGAGCAGGGCCCACCTGGGATTAGTGTCATAGATGTCACCTTCCCGTCCTCAAAGATGGTTAATGTAAGTGACAGAGAATACCTACATGGCTATAATATATTATTATTATCTTCTAGCTGGGTAACGTTAATTTCATAAAAATATTTTTTTTTAAATAGATGGCAAGCATCTCTGTATCCTCATCTGGTCTCCCTGGGAATAGAGCACTGTGGGTCATTTATCTCTGTATATCTGTATATCCTCCCTCAGGTACAAGAGATTTCCTTTAAGAATTACTATACTGCCTTCCTGACCATAAAAATCCAGCAGAGGGTGCCCTCAGCCCCCCATTCCAAAACAGGGACATGGCGGACCTGTGTCAGGAACCTGCGCCTTATGCCCAACCCCCATCTAGAGGAAGGGTCTGAGGACTACGTGTCTGTGTGCAGGCAGCAGGTGAGGAATCTCTACATGAGTATTGAATTTTATGTATGTATAGGGTAATGTTTGTGATGATTAGTTGTACACACTGTAGACACTTTCCAAACAAAGGTGCAGGTCATCCGCACATGCTATATATAACCGCACATGCTCCACTTTTAGCCCAGGTGAAAGTACATCTGCACCCATAACAGATGCTAAGACATAAGTATAACTCAACACTGGCATTTGTGTAGCGTGCTCTGTTTTTTATGCACATATCTACCAGTGTTCTCCCTAGAAAATGTGGCCAGCCGGGTGGTATTAAATAGCAGTTGGTGGGAGCAGTGTAATACTTTGCAATAATAATACTTGACGGGATCCAGACATACGTTCACACTGCGAAACGCCTCGCTGGTGCTGCACTACTGGGAACTAAGCAGTGTCAGAAAGCCTTTACGGTCCATTGGAGCACAACCAAGACTGAAAGCTGGAGATCACAATCAACGTTTTGGTCAGGTCTGGCCAGGTGGTAAGCTAAAATTGCCGGGTGGAGCACCCAGCTAAAATGCCCTGGGGAGAACACTGTCTACACAAGGCCCTCAGTGTGTCTTGCCCTTATGATAAACTCCAGGGCATGTCCATAGGATGACCACCCTGATGCACCTGTACAATAACTGCGTGCAATAATCAGACGTTGCTGTTATATAATCATCTTCCACCGGTATTGGATGAAATTGTACATGTAACCAAACTCCCTTCCCTCAGATGCTGTGTGAAACAAGTAACGTGGTCTCCATCCGCCTCATTTTGCGGCAACCGTCACCTGCGTGGCTCACCTTCACCCTGGAGGAGCTACAGATCAATCCACCTGGGAGGCAGGTAAGTGATAACATGACGCAATGACCTGCGCTTTCCTGTGTTACATGTTTTGCATTGTAGTATGATCTGTGCATTGTTTTTGTATAACATGTGGAATGCGTTGTCTCCGTTTATCTGCTAAATGGAGACTGTGTGTACAGAGCACTGTATACCCTGGGGAAAAATACATAACTTTATCCTCCTCTTGTGTTTCAGAGCCCACAGAGGGGGTTTTCTTGGTGGATGTCTCATCTGCCCCCTAAAGAAAAGCTCCAGAATCTGCAAAAGGTAAGAGCAGGGGTGGTGTTGGTGTCAGTGACGGAGGAGGAGAATATCACTTATGCTTGTTGGATGCATCCTTATGGAAATGTCCCCAATGTTTCTAATAACTCAGTTCCCAATAGGAAACCATAATTATAGACACTTTTTTTTATTAACAGTAGTGTTCCTGTAGCTGTGCAGAGACGTGTAGTGATCTGTGGTATTACCTTGAACAATTTCTGGTGCATATACCATGGTACATTGTATTAACACCGTACAATAGACTGATTCTGTTACCTATCCAGGAGATTTCCTGTTATTATTATATTAACAAGGTTGTTCCTTCCTATACCATGTGATACACATGTTTTTCCTAGAAATGTGATCTCTGGATAACATACAGTCATTTCTGCATCCATTATTATCATTATTATATAATTTATAATACACTGGCCCCCTTTCTCCTCTTCCAGGGTCTTCCAGATCCGGAGCGGGTCTCCAGTGAAGTACAGCAAATGTGGGCATTGACAGAGGTCATGCGGTCCGGTCAGAGCGCAGTCAGTGTCGGCAGGTTTGATGTGAGTGTCGCCGTTCAGATTTACAGATTGTGGTGTTACACCAGTTACTGACACCTCATAATTTCACACCATCTGAGACCAAACTACTTAAAATCTGACTATAAGGCATGACAGAGACCATTTCCACAGAGCAGTTTTGTTGCTGTCACAAGTGATCAAGTGTTCTCCTGTTTTCTCTTTTCAGGTGGATGGATGTTATGATATCAATCTCCTCTCCTACACGTGACCCCATGGTGTGATCGCTGTGGGTAGTTGTGTAATGTGAGGTCAGTGTAAGGGGTCCCTTACCTACACTGCTGCCTTCATTGCATGTGAACAGACAAGAAAACTGATTCTTCCACTGTGATTGGTGGGTTTCTCTGGACCCTATACCTGGTATAATTCTGCAAGACCAGCATGTATATAGCTGCACTGACTGCAGGGAGAGGGATATTTGGAATTCATTTTGGTGTATGTGCGTATGCATGTAAGTTTACATATTGTAATATATTGTGCTGTGCACGGGGTCTTTGCCTTCTCTTCTGCCTGTATTTCCTGCATAGGTTTAGGACACCATGACAGGATGCTGTAATAAGAGAGGATAATCTATTGCATTTATTGGCATATATTAAGAGTATTAATAAATGATCATGGTAATTAATGGTGATTTTTACATCAGTGTTTTATTAATATACACCATTTTATGAATTATGTGGTTGAACTGCAACTCCCATAATGCTGCCTGAGGGAAGACTGTATTCAGGCTGTGAAATAAAAGGGGGGCAAGGGTAAGGCTAGGATGGAAGTGCTTACCGGTCGGCGTATGACTCTTTGTGACTCCAGGAATTGCAGCACCGCCACAGTGCAAAATGGAAACTGCCGCATGATGGGCTGTTGGAAAACAAATCAATAAAACCGGCAAACCACACCTGTTCAGACAGAGACTATATCCTGTCACATATACCTCCCCTTAGTTTTATCCATTAAGGTGATGTGGTCTTTGGGAGGAGCACAAACTTTGGTTAGAGTGCATCAGCATTTTATGCAAAACCCCTTGTTTACAGTATTGACCGCTGGAATTGACTTTCATATACCAGTCACACTGAAAAAAATTGAGAGATATAATACATTGCAAAAGTGTCAGCTCTAAATGCAATCAAATTAAGATTATAAAACAAAATAAAAAGACCAAAATATCACTTTCTTCAGAAAATTGGATCTTTTTCTAATTAAGCATTCCTTCAAGCCGCAACCACAAGGCCGACCACCAGATGTTTATGTTATTTATCAAGTCCCTTAGAAGAATGTCATCCTACTAAAGTATCTCAAAATATGGGAATAAAACAATATGGGGTTTAAGTATTCCAAAATCAAATATTTATTTATGCACAATATTTTAACATCCGTGATAAAACAAAACAATAAAATCCATACAAAAACAATTCATAAATCCTTTAAAATTGCAAATAAATATTCATAGATAAAAACACCTGCAATGGAGTCCATTTTCAATGCAGCTGGAAAAAGAGTGATATTACTTGTAGAGGTGTCAGCAGTCTGCAAACCCAGGTCAGCTAAATGATAGTTTAGAGGGATATCTGCAGGCCACTGATCAGTTCTCAAAGCAGGGTCTGTGCTCACCAGCTGACACATTTTGAGGAATAACCTCTTTATTAAAGTGGTGCATCAGGTTGTGTAGGACACTGCAGCCAAGCACTATGAAGTTATATTTCCTTTTCTTTACGATCCAAACGAAAGAACAGGGTACCTCATTGTCATGTGTAGTTGAAATAATGGTTATGTTTTCTGACTACAGCAACAATGCAAATGTACTAAAATATAGTAATTTTTTGTAGACCTACACACTGTAAGAGCATCATTCTTATACATTGTTTATTGTGTTCTGAAGGTTAACTGCTATCCTAGGGGTTCAAATTAGGTTGTTTGCAGTTTGACTGATATGACCTGTGGTTGATGCAACTGTTTTGCAATAAACAATGCTTACTTAAATCTGTGTTTGGGTCTGGGTCGGTTGCAGTTGTGTGAACGCGCTTCTACTGATCATTGACTATGTTCTTCCACCCCTTCCATGAAATGCCCCAATGAACACACTTAGGCCTTGATCACACATATTTTGTATGCACATTTTTTGTTAATGTGCACAGTACAAAATAATGCAGCAATACGCTATGTTATTGGGCCTCTTAATACGCCACTATGTCCTTATACAGATAATAGCTCTCAACATCATTATACATATATTACCCCTCCAATACCTCCCCCCATAGGTCAGTATATGTACAATACCCCCACCGCATATCATATACAGATTATACAGATAGAAATAGGTATTCCGCACAGGAGTAAGGGAATATTAGGCTCATAGGGGTAGATCCAGAACTACGTTTGCCGTATGTTTATTCGCGTA
>WWET01004964.1:12521-37825 GCA_011038615.1 Limnodynastes dumerilii
CGAATTTACGCAGCTAAGCACGCCCATACTGTACACTTTAAATACAAAGCCACCCCTACTTCACGTAATTCAGACATATTTTGTTGTAACGTAAAATTGGCACGCCCACACGTAAGTATTTACGTGACACATACGTGAATGGCCCATACATTCACAATTACGCTACGTTAATGTGTGTATTTTCTATGGTGCGCATGTGCAGTACGTACAAAACAGCGATTTTACGTCTCTGCCACGCGTAAATTCGCTCCGAGGCGTTGTTCTGGATCAGGCCCATAGTTATAAGCACTATCTCATACTGATCTCTTAACACTAGAGGGCAGGGACATCTAAGTATAAAGTGTGAATTGTGCTGTTTAAGACCCATATCAATATATAGTACAAAAGGAAAATGATAGGGATGTCTTATACCATTTTGATTTATTACATTTTTTTCTTAAATGTATATTTTTAGTCTGTTTCTTATGGGGATTATTTTATGGGTTTTTTTTAATGTAAATATTAGAATTAAATTTTTGGGGGATGTTTCATGAACAGTTATTATTAGATATATGTGCTTTTTTTACATTTGATCTATAATTTTTATATGATCACATGCACTGTCCATTTTACACTCTTTTTTGTTTTGATTTTTGGCCCCTTTTTCATTTCTGTTTATTCTAATTTTACAATTGACATTGTGACTGTATGCTTTATACTCACTTATGGAACATCACCTTATTCATTATCAATAAATAGATATGTGGCTTCCTGATAAACCACAAGGTACTTTTAAATGTGGACATTCTGTATGTCTAACTTGTAACCACACTATGCATAGAACATCTTCTGTAACGTCACATGTGACAAAAAAGTATTCAACATACACCAATTAATCAACTGTGAAACCAGCTATATGGTATATGTCCTTCAGTGTGCGTGTGGCCTACAGTATGTGGGGCGCACCACACACACACTGAAGGACAGATTTAGGGAGCATAGAAGAGCCATCTTGAACAAAAACACTGGTTACAATGCCAAAGCGGGAATATTGACAACATTCGAGTATTGGGTTTAGAACATGTTGCTCCTGTACCTCTGGGTGGAGATAGATTCACCAAACTTTGTGTATATATATATGTTAAAAATAAAAATATTAATATATAACGTTGAAAATAAAAGTGAAAATAAAGAGGTAAAAATTCTGTATAAGTGTGTAATCCCCTCTATGTCGTTGCCAATGGGTTATTATGAGTGTCATCACTAGTATACAGCTATATAATGTAAGAAATTTACCTGGAATATAATTTACTAAGCCTTTATGGGCACATGATTATAGTGATAGAGTATATAGGCTATTGATTTAACTCCAATACATTAATAATACGCTTCTGATGTACTAATATCTGTAATACCCTTGAGACACTTTAGAATATGTGGTAAATGCAGAATTGTTACTACTACATATGATGGTCGTGCAATTATTTATGTTGTTTGTGTATCTGTAATATTAATAATTATGTATACAAATTCTTCTTTTTTCATATATATTAAAAAACAATTATAATGTTATTTTATTTAATAATGATTTGTATATTAGATCACCCCTCAAACGGACACTATTGTCAGTGGCGCACCCAGGGGGGGTTTCCAGTTGCCCAGAAACCCCCTTTTACATCCTGAAACCGATCATAACATACACAGAGCAGTCGGCAGTGTGCTGGCTGCTCTGTGTTTGTTCCACTCGGCACATTCACTGTCTTCCTGCAACACACCATCTGCAGCATTTCTATTACCAATGGAGGAGACAGTCTCAGAGCACTAATCCTAATATACACTGTATGTTAGGATCGGAGCTCTAAAAGTGTCTCCTCCATTGGTAATAGAAATGCTGCAGATGGTGTGTTGCAGGAAGACAGTGAGTGTGCCGAATGTAATCCCTCCTTCACGGAGCTGACAGCTCAGTGACGATTCCCCCCTCCCCTTCCTTCCCTCACATGCAGACAGCCCAGCAGAGAGTCTCCCTCCCCCTCTGTCCCTCACATGCAGACAGCCCAACAGAGTCTCCCTCCCCCTCTGTCCCTCACATGCAGACAGCCCAACAGAGTCTCCCTCCCCCTCTGTCCCTCACATGCAGACAGCCCAACAGAGTCTCCCTCCCCCTCTGTCCCTCACATGCAGACAGCCCAACAGAGTCTCCCTCCCCCTCTGTCCCTCACATGCAGACAGCCCAGCAGAGAGTCTCCCTCCCCCTCTGTCCCTCACATGCAGACAGCCCAGCAGAGAGTCTCCCTCCCCCTCTGTCCCTCACATGCAGACAGCCCAGCAGAGAGTCTCCCTCCCCCTCTGTCCCTCACATGCAGACAGCCCAGCAGAGAGTCTCCCTCCCCCTCTGTCCCTCACATGCAGACAGCCCAGCAGAGAGTCTCCCTCCCCCTCTGTCCCTCACATGCAGACAGCCCAGCAGAGAGTCTCCCTCCCCCTCTGTCCCTCACATGCAGACAGCCCAGCAGAGAGTCTCCCTCCCCCTCTGTCCCTCACATGCAGACAGCCCAGCAGAGAGTCTCCCTCCCCCTCTGTCCCTCACATGCAGACAGCCCAGCAGAGAGTCTCCCTCCCCCTCTGTCCCTCACATGCAGACAGCCCAGCAGAGATTCTAACTTCTATTATTATATAGGTTCAAAATATAGCTTCCAAACATGATTTAAAATCTGAGTTATTAGGGTTATACTAATAATACATATAACCTAAATTTATGTACTGAACATGCATCTTTGGATTTAGAGCTTACTATGATAACATTTTTAAGCTTAAGTACATTGCTATTTTATAATTATAAACATAATTATCTTTATATAGGTTGCAACTCTCGGTCTGTATTTTAAATGTTATGTGTCACTGATAGGGTTAAGTTCATGACTGCTGATTAATCAGCTGTGGGATCTCTTGCGGTTAAACCCACCAGAAACTCAGGACACTACCTGCTATACTCATCTTGAAAAAGTCGCTGCCGGAACGAAACGCGTCGACGGTGTACACCACACATACAGCCAAACAGCTGATATCTGTTTTTATCCTGTCTGAAGCCTCCTACTCCAACACCGCAGTGTTTTGTGCCTGTTGACACAGTGCGGGGATGCCCGCGGCTCTGTGTCCTGCTTACTGATTGTGGAGAGCACAAGAGATTGATTGTGGACTACGGCAGTAGAATCACATCCAGGCGGCAGTTGCCACTGCAAGTGGACCTCACCAGCTTGAAAGGCTTTTATAACATCATCGCTGAGTATAAGAACCGCTAGAGTCGGTAAAGATTCCACCACTCGCCTGGTAACGTTACCATCTTGCTATTTACTTCTACCTGTGCCGCATATACCGTCCCTATCAAGCCTCGTCCACAATATCAGATTTCTGTTTCTATTGTCATCTGTGCACATTGACATTTCTATTCCCTACAAGCACCTACCTTTTGGAGATATTATTTGTCATAAACAATGGGCTACTCAGAAGGAACTATTATTACACTAATAAGTGTTGGAATTTTTTAATAGGTCTTATTGTACTTTAAAAACAATTTTATTTGTACATTGAATATGTTATGTGTGTCTACACTTGATTTTTATACAGAATAAATACCATTAAGCAGAGTTGCAACCTCTTCTGTTCTATATCTAATCCTCTTACAAGCGCAGATAATTTATTTATTTATTTTTTACCTAAGATTCCTAGGTATCTGAAGTAAAAAATTACAATTTATTAAATACAATTCAATAAAACATATATTAGAAACATGCTATAACAAAAAAAACTATATAACCTTGGCCATAGGTAAAATAGTTGAGATGGTATAATAAATATCCAATGGAAAACAACTGATCGCAGATGATATGTGATTGCGAGGCCAGAGATTTAAAATGCTAATACTGTGCACATAGATCCATTGGGAAACAAGGAAAATATGATCCTAAATGTCCACTAGAAAGTAAGCACAAATAGTGGATAAATATATTGAAAATATCAGAGGATATCTGATAGAATATCAGTAGATGCAGGCTCACAATAAAGATCTAACAATAATAAGCGAGGGAGTACTGCAACCTCGCGTTTGGTGAATGAAAAAAGGCTTAATGAACCAATGAGCTAAACAAGACAGATGGTAACCCTGATGGGTCTTACCTACAGGCAAAACAGTGGTCCCAGCTTACACCTGCCGAATGATGATGTGCAAGGACAAATAACCCCGATGAGTCGCACCCGCAGCCTTTAGATGTAATTGAGCAGGGAAGATGCACAGGGAAATTGCACTGAAATTAAATCCTGCTCTCATCAGCACCAGGCCACAGTTTAGACTCCGCTTCCAAGTTGTCAGTGAAATTCACCATCGGGCCCTGGCTGCTTCCTAGTGATTCTGTGACAAATGCAGAGGCATGATACTACACCAAAATTCAAACATATTTTTTTATAAAATTATATTTAGAAAATGCAGAAAGTACAACTTACACGAAGATAATGGCACTAGCAAGAAAGCAACCAGGGCCCGATGGTGATTTGGACTGAAAACCTGGGAGCGGAGTCTAAACTGTGACCTGGTCCCCACCTTCCATGTGGGGCACGGCATGGAGGGTGGTCGCTAAACAAGTATAAGCCCTGGGGTCTCTGGAGAAGCCAGTCAGTGGTGTAGCTGAGCAATGAACAGGAGGCTGAGCACAAGGAGACAGGTGCAGGAGTATGGCTAGCAGGGGAGCAGGAGCTGAACAGGAGGAATGGTGGCTTGGAGCAGAAGTACCATAGTAAGATACCAGGAACAGAACACTGGAGCATGAGGGTTAAACATGAACAAACAGTGGAGAGGAGCTGGAGGACATTCCTATCTTCAAAGATCCCAAGAAACGAACAAAACTCATTTTACATCAGCCTTCTGCAAGGGATGTGGCTGCCAGTCCGAGCAGCCGTATTTCAAACATGTTGCAGCCGCTAGCTGAAAGGCAGTTGTCTCATTGTTTTTCTAGTGGGAACAGGAACCTGTTTCTGTATCCACTGTGCACAGTATGTCCTTTGTTTACCTGTTGCCATGACTCCTTTTAGTTTTCTGCACTCATCGTGTTTCCAGTTATCAGTCGCTGGTATCCTCAGTTCCTGTCTCTCTGTCCAGCTCTTGTGCACCATTATTTCCAGGATTACGGGTACTCAGCCCATCTGAAAGCGGCGAATCTCAGCTCTTCTGGCTGCTGGGACTCCCACACGATGATTGGCTTGGCACAGTCATTGGTCTTCATGGACTCTGGGACTTTGTCCAATGAGCTAGGGGAGGCTGGTCCAATGTTAGCTTCTGATTGGACAGCCTCCCTTTAAATAGGCCGGCAGGGGCACGCTGGTCCTGCTGATTATAGTGTCATCTACCCTGCATGTCTTGCTGTCTCAGTTCTGTGCTCTGCTAGTTCTAGTCAGTTTGATTCCTGAGAGCCCCCTCCTTGTAACCATTTGTTCTCCAGTGTTCTTTTTTCCTGCCTTCTTCCTATTCTTCTGTTGATTGCTGTTTGCTCATCTTGCATTTTGCTTTCGTGTTCCAGCTCCTTAATTCCCTTTTCATTCTGTGAGTGCATTCCGCATGTTTCAATGAGTGAGTGACCTAGTTCGTCCACTGTCTGTCGTAATGTTTGTATGTATTTTCACTGGGTCCTCTGCATATTTAGTTCCCCTTGCAAGCATAAGAGCTGCCGCCAGGGACCGCAACCTGCCAAAGTTCTGCAGCCCAGCCTGTCCCCACAATCAGAAACTCCAGTGAACACCAGACTCTGGTTAGACTATGCGCCTGATGAGTGGTTTCCTAACATCCGGTTTCTCCACTGTTGTGCCTCCTGGTTCCAACTTCAACCCTGTCATTGTTGCTACCTGCAACCATTGCTCCTGCTCATCTCGGATCTCACCTCAGACCAAAAGGTAAAAACACAAACTGCTACTGATCATCATTGTATTCGCTAAACAGTGTTTTGTTGCCTAGCAAAGGGATGCTGAAACAGTTTGGAGAGTGGAGGAGGTGACTGGAAGTTGCTTCCTGTTGCATAGCCATCTGATGACATTTGTGCATTCGGGTGTACTTAAGCAATGTAGAAAATGCAACCAGAATTTCTAGACTTTCTAATATGACATTTTTTCTATTTTATCTAAAGTAAAAACATTAGAAGTTTGTTTTTTATGCAAAACCTTATTCATTAAATATTGATGTCACTCATTTACAATCCCATGGTGGATACTTCACAAGACACAATGCAAATTAATATTAAATAAAACAAGTGAGTTGTCTATATAACAGTAATAGATATTCATAACACATGACAAATGGGGCAAAGCTTAAAACCAGTATGATGAGAACTTTCAATAACTATGAAATCTGAAAGGCTGAGAAGAGGAAGAAGATAGGAAGAGAGGGAACTGGTGATAAGAAGTCAGAGGGATATGTCCGAGCATAATTAGTCATTGGGAAAATGTATGTTATATGCCTTTTTAAATATAGAACTATAAAGCTATCATTTCCTTTTTTTGATCAAAATAAGAGTACTTTTTGCACACTATGATTTGTGCCATGAAACAGTAATAATGCAGGCTGACAGAAGGCTGAACATGTATGAAGGTAATTTTCATGGGGATACTGCTAAAGTCTAAACCAGGGGAGGGCAATTAATTTCTATAGGGGGCCACATGAAAAATCTGAACTGTGTTGGAGGGCTGAACCAAATATAATTTGAATTATGCTCAATATTAATTTTCTCCCATTATAAAAAGCAGCAAATTATATATTTTGATAAGATGCTACTGGTAATCAGAAGTTTAAGAATATTCTGTAAATATTTTTGTAAATTTAAGAAATGTGGTGTAGGTCAAAGAGGACTCACCCTGGATGCCGGTCTGACGGGAAGCACCCCGAAGTTTAAGCAGGAAGTGACAGGGCAAAGCCGTCTCCCACGGATACACGTCATCAGGCGCTGGTTGCTATGGACCCAGGGGGCGGGGGCCGCTGGCAGTTACTGCCCGTGCACTGCAGCTCTGTAGCTTGCGACTCGCGGGCAGTCACTGGGCCTCAATTGTTAAGCTGCATCACAGGGTCTTTGTGACCTAGCGATACAGCACAGGGCCCTTGGGCACTAGCCCAAATTGCCCAGTCATTAAGACGGCCCTGTTGCTAGGGGCCCAGGGGGCGGGGGCAGGGAGCCTGTGGGTGGAGAACCGCGGGTGCCGTGTGTGTGAGATTAAGTTGGGGAGCCGTGTGACTGGAATAAATACGTGGGCCGGACAGGGATTGCCAAAGGGCCGTATGTGGCCCGCGGGCCGTACATTTCCCAGGTCTGGTCTAAATTGTGTGCTTGTGTTACAAATGCACAGATTCAACCTATGATCATCCAGCTCTCTTAAGAGAGGTAATTGTTTTATTTTTTAACTCCAGAAGCTAGATTTACTAAACTGGGGAAAAAAATGGAGATGTTGCCCATAGCAACCTATCAAGATTCAAGCTGACATTCTTTAGTATATAATAGGAATATGAGAGCTAGAATCTGATTGGTTGATGTAGGCAACATTTCCGCTTTTCTTTTTCTGCAGTTTAGTAAATTTAGCCCCAGGACTCCCATGCTTGCAAAGGGAGGCAACTCCCCTTGATCACAAGGGACTTTTGGCCCCTCCTATAATTTATGCATCATCCACAAAGAAAATGGGGATGTTATGAAAATCTGGATTTTTCATAAGGGCTTAACCAAGATCCAGATCCATTATGGAATGTTATAGAATGTGCATGGACGCTCACAAAATGGGCAAAATCCTGTAATGCGCAAAAATTGTATAAGAATGGTTAGAAAAAACTACTACTACTACTTTTACTGAGGAGCAGGTATTAAAAGAACTTTCAAAATTGAAAGTGGACAAATCAATGGGACCAGATGGGATACATCCGAGGATACTAAAAGGATACTAAAAGTGGATCAAGACTTAAGCTTGAGCTTGAAATTAAGAGAGGAAAGTTACTCCTGGGCTAAACCATGTTCATTTTAGGGGAGTAATATTTCATCTGTTGAAAACAGTTTTAGATTTGAGATGTGATTTTTCCTGGCCCAAGTCTAAATAACAGTGTGATAATAAAGCTGGTCAGTTGGGGTTACCACCCGTCCGGGATTGCTCCGGACAGTCCGGTAATTGAGACCGGTGTCCGGAGTCTGAAGGAGTCCCATTCCTGGACTATATAATGTCCGGGAATAATACTATTTGTAGAGTTACATTACGTTTCCGCCTCTGAAATGTAATGTAATTATAGAAATAGTATTGTTCCTGGACGTTGTATTGTCACAGACACATACACAGTGCCTAGACCGCTGCGTCCAGGCTCTGTGTATGTGTTGCTATGGCAACACAACGGCGTTACAGTGTGACGCGGAGGACGGGGTGTGTGGATGCAGAGAGCGCAAGACGGCAAATAGGGAGGAGACTTAGAAAAGTTTATTGGTGGCTATAGTATGTGGGGAAGGGGGTAATGTGTGGCTATAGTATGTGGGGGAGGAGGTAATGTGCGGATATAGTATGTGAGGGAGGGGGTAATGTGCGGATATAGTATGTGGGGGACGGGGTAATGTGCGGATATAGTATGTGAGGGAGGGGGTAATGTGTGGCTATAGTATGTGAGGGAGGAAGTAATGTGCGGATATAGTATGTGAGGGAGGGGGTAATGTGTGGACCCTTCATCTTTATTGATATTAGCTAATCCTTGTATCACTAAATTTATTTTATACAGTTTATTGTCAACCTGCTAAATATGATATTTCTCAAAATATAATAATTGCAGGTCTGTAGTTAGACATATATAAATCCAAGAAAATGGCATAAATTGCAAAACCTCCTACAGGTGGATTATTTACATATAATAGGGTTTATCTTTCCAGCGTTATAAGGCCAGTTATAGATTTATTACGATTATACTCATAAGATAATTATCTCTGTAATCATAGGTAATTGATTCCCATGTGAATATGTAGCCTGTCTATACAATCAATACTAGTAAGCATCAACCAGTGATTTGTTATGTTAGATATTCAGATGCAAGCTTTAATGAAACCCATTCCAGTGGATCTATGGATATATAGCATGTCCAAACAATGAGTACTGACTCTCGGCTATCAATTGTCTCTTTATATATAACTTTGTTAATTGGGTTTATACTGTTTATTTAAATTTGGGTTTAAATAAAACTTTTCCTCTAGTTGTCTATTTGAAGCTATCAGTACTTAATGTACAAAGGGGTATATGTCTTGCTTGTAAGCCTCTTTTATAATTGGTGTCACTGCGGTTTGGAGAAGTTTAGTATATTGTTATTCTTAATCCATTTTACTTCCCAAAATACATAATTAGTATATTATCTCACTGCAGACACATTATTCCCGAAAATCCCTAAAATTCATGCATATTATACATTACTCACAAAGACTTAGAGCAGAAAATGTTTTGTTTTTAATGTTGTTGGAGGGAATACATCATTTGATTTTTAATACCTGATTCAGACAAGGGTGTACCTACAGCAAAGAAGATTTTGGCAGCAAGTTTTGAAGACAGAAAAAGAACGGAGATTACTTTTAGTTTTTTTTCCAAGTCTATATTTGTGTATTAAGCACATGCTATACAAGCTGTTAAGGTAGTTTGTATTAGGGACAAGTGTCCATCCCAGTAGACAGACAGGAGAATGGCTAGTTATGCCTAAATGTAGCCTATCCTGAAATGCACAAATATGACACCAATTATAAAGCAGCCCTGTTATTCTGTGCTTAATCAATTGCATAGGGCCTGATTAAGACCCCCGCACGCTTTCCGTACATGTGGAGGTCTGTCAGTCCACATGAGAGAGGGGCGTGAACTCCCCCTGTCACTCCCTTCTCTTGTTTGCATATTTAGGACAGCCTTAAGTCGCACGAACGTACCAGCAGGCCGCACCCCCCCATACTGTACAATTTAAATGCTCCCCCCCATCCACCTTTGCAGAGAAAGCAGTCAATATTGTAATCTCCTGGGAGCACTCTAACATATAGGGGTCATAGGGCAAGAATTTGAACTCTGCTGCTGCTACATATGCAACACCTCCGCAAAGGCAACAGAAATCCATAAGCATGATCCTAAGTACTGCAGGTGCAAGGGGAGTGTTCACTTCTGTACCCCGCACCCTACCTTAAGTTTTTCACAGCAGCCTCAAGGAAAATGGGACTGGTGCATAAGGGTTAATCGTACGTGAGGGCTTAACCAAGCTCACTGTACAACAACTATACTTCCCCCTTCACATGCTGTATGCATGGTGGGTTGTCTGTCCAGCTGCCAGAAAGGATTGCGGCATGGAAGCCTACATCATGAGGATGCAGATCTGTGCTGGAAAACTGTTGTGCATGTGGCCGGTTTCCGCATACAGAGTGTGTAAAATCGCCTCACTGCGCAATTCTGAATACTTATAATTTATGATGCATAGTAACGTTAATGAGAATAAGAACATTTGGTTATATGGTATTTGCGACACACCGTGTTCCTGAATATAGTTTATGTCTAAGGACATCCTTTTGATTATCTAGTAGTTGTGGCATGCTGGACCAGATCCAGACCTGCCAACGTCACCCCACTTACGCATGCAAAGTGCATAAGTGGGGTGCTTTGAGTGGAGGTCGTACGCTACGTTTTACGCATGTAACTCTTATCTTATGGGACAAAGTAACATGCAATAGGAATTACAAGGAAAGGAGCTGTGCTTTCCCTCCACCCGCCAAGGTGGGCAGGGGAAGCATTTATGTACAGTTGGGGAGGGATTATTATTATTATTATTATTATCGTTTATTTATAAGGCTCCACAAGGTGTCCACAGCGCTGTACAAAATACAAAAAAATACAGTACAGACATACAGGGTAGAGATGGACAGCATAGTACATAATAAAATACAATATAAATATAAAAATATCCCAAAATACAATAAAGTGAAGCAAGCACAGAACGCAAAGCAAAATGCGAGGTGTTAAGCTTGGAAGATCAGGGAGCAGAGGATAGAGCGCAGTGAGAGGTTGAGAGGGAGCCACCAGGTGGGGATCGGGTAAAAGGGTAGCAGAGGGGGACAAGAGGGTACATAGTGAGGGGGGGAGTGGTGGAGGTCATGGTGAATAAAGGTTGTGCTGACCACACGGTTTGACCCCAAATAACTGGATTTATATTACTGTTTCCGAAAATTGTCTAGTATGTGTAGTTGTCTGCTGGAAACATTGGGCCTGATCCAGACCTACGATGTAATACTGAGCGTAGTAACGTGGGACTCCCCCTGCCCCATCATATTTACACTCCCTTACGCCGGCTGAAGGCTACCCTAACTTCAGCCAGCGTAAGGGAGTGTAAATACTCTTTGGTCACGCTGGTTCGCCGTCCCAGCATAAGAAAAGTAAAGATCGGGTAACTCACCAGTTTGTAGAGCCCAATGTCTGTCTGAGTTTTCGCTACCCCTGATGGTGGGGATAGACTGGAGCTGGTAGGACTTGTCAGGATACGCACCTTAAGAGAAAACCCGGGAGAGGAATGGGAAGAACTAGTGAGAAGAACAGATAAGACAGAAGGAATATAGTAGTGGGAACTAGGCCGGTTAGAAGGAACTACACCGGAACAAACAATACAGAAAACACAGAACGGACTCTAAGGACAAGATGGGGTTGACGGGACAGACAGGACTCACTAAACAAACCGGGGCAAACACTCACACTAGCAAACTGCGGAAACCCCCTAAGGGGTTAACATGAACAGTTAAACAGGAGAGACAAGGAAAATACAAGCAGGGAATGAACAACAAGGAGGGAGAGCGGGTAATGGAGACACAGAGGTATGAGGCAAGGTACTGGGCAAGGACTGCAGAGGGGCACTCAAGAAAGCAGAGAAATAACAAGCACAAGGCAAGATAAGCAGGAAGAACTGGCACAGAGACTGAGAGAAACTATAATCATTGCCTGCCCAGGGGGTCAGCAAGATATTTATACTAGCACTGACCAATGAGGAAATAGCAGAGATCGCGCTAACAGAAGGGATAGTAGAGCGTCATGGCAACGGAGACGCGCCTCTGACACAAACCTGACAGTCAGAGAGAATATGCATCTGTGGTTGCCTGGGCGATGTCACTGCCGAGAGCTGGAAGCTGGGGAACACAGGAGGAGTCAGTGCGGGCAAGTGGCAATCAGAGGACGGGACCAGAGAAGAGGTGGTGAATAGAGGAGATGTTGCTGCAGAGGGAAGGGAGCTGGGGGAGGGCCGGAGGCTAGTGGCAGCCACGCGGCGCTGCCTGACAGGGAGAGAAGTGGTGAATGGTGGGGGGCATTTTCAGAGAGCAGTTCTGCTCCCGACCACTGAACATGTGCAGTTGCGTCACAACAGTGTGGACGCTACTGCGCATGCGTATAACGTTGAGGAGCAGAATGGCTTTTATATATTAGATTCTTCAGTTTATTATTATTGCTAGATATGTCTATATTGCCTTTTATGGTTTCTTTTCCATTAGTTGCTGAGGCTATACTATCTGTCATTATCGACTGGTCACACAACACTTCTTGGTTTGGGGAGCAGCTGTTTTTATTATTTGTATCACTGCCCCCCTCTCCTAGTTTAAATGGTTAACCTACAGATGCAGACTATCGGATAAGGCTTTTAGGTCCCTGATATGCATATGTTCAGGCTAGGATTAATTTATACATCTAGGTACATAAAATGTATCTTTGCAAAGGTTAATAAAAAAGAATAAAAAAATTGCTTTATAGTCTGTTGTGTTATTGTTTTTACATTTCATGAGACAAACTAAAATGTAATTCAGATGTGGCATAGTCCTGTTCCTTGCCTAATCTAGGGAGGATTAGACTGATGTCACCTGTTCCTGAGGTAGGAAGTATCATTATAGGATAACCTTATTTCTGGGTTACAATGCTCCCTGGATTTCTAGATCTATGTTCAGTCCTTTTGGGTAAAGTGTTTTGAGAAGGAAAATCCACTTTAGTTCTTCCTTGTATATTTGCTTGATTGTATTTCCTCCTCTCCAGTCCTCCTAAATCTTCTCTATAACAATGAATTTTAACCCTTTTGAATCCCTATTGTGCTGTTGTTTGAAGTGGTTGGAAACGCTGTGTAAGTCATAACCGTTATTTATATTCCTGATGTGTTCACCCATGCGGTTTTTGAATGGCCTAGTGGCCCTGCCTATATATAGTAGACTGTGTGGGCATTCTAGTAGATAGATGATATACCGTGACATGGCCCGTGAATGGCCCGTGACATCCTTGGGTTGTAGAGTTGGAACAGTTAGTGCAGTGAAAGAAACCTTTATCCATTTCTTTTCCAGCCAACATGTGATGTCCTGTATTTTTAGATGGTTCTTAACTAATTTTTGTTGTAGATTGGGGGCCTTATTGTAAAGGATTTCTGGTTTTTCCCCTAATATTTGACCTAGAATATTGTCCATTTTTAAAACATGCCAATGTCTATTCAGAATTTTACTAATGGTCCTTGTGTTGCTATTGTATTGGGTGATGAAGTGAATTATTGAGGCTACCTCCCTCCTGCATTACTTCACACTGCAACAGTTTTTTTTTCATTTATATAAATTTGTATAAAATAATCAAATCATGTATATAACATTTTATAAAGAATGTGTTAGGATACGGACAACGCGCCCAGGGCACAGAGTAGGGCCTGGTGTTCACTAGAGCTTCTGATGGTGGGGATAGGCTGGGCTGCAGGACAGCTAGCAGGTGGAAGCCCCCAGAGGCAACACCCGGGAGAAAAAGGAGGAAACCAAGATGGAGACAGGAATAGAGAAGGCTAGACGGAGCAGAAAGCGGGAAGAGACAGAGTCAGAAGGGACTGACCTGTGATGGACAACACGGAACACTAAACAGGAGCAAGTGGCGGGAGGAAGACAACCGGACAGATTGTTGATGGTTGGGACATCAATTACAATTATTGCTGTATTGTATAATACAGCAATAAACAATTGTTTCTGGTCTTAGTTCAAACAGTTGTTATATTAAGGAAGCAAACATGCACCATTATTAGACTGAAATGTCTAACACTCAACAAAAAATAAACATGTCTTTAAAGATAAAAATGCTAATAGCACTTGTGAATGAGCCAAAACACAAATTATTGGTCCTAACCAACATTGCTAATACCAAATTTGGAGATGTTACTCACACATTTATACACATTTAAAAAGGCAGAACTTTCACAATAAGCTCTTTTTATTGACTAAATAAGAAAAATGACATACATTTAAAATCAACCATATATCAAAGTTTCCTGTCTCATGAAACATTAATTGTGTCAACTAAAATTCTTCTTAGATTAGACAGTAGAGAGAAAAGGTGTAAATTAATGAGGAGAAGGTAGGGGGCTGATGACAGGAGGGAAGAGAGCCCTGCTCATAAGAGCTAACCTGCTAAATGGTAGGGAGTAAACAAACGGGAAACAGGGATGGAGATGGGGTGGGTAGGTAAGCTTAGATGGAGGAAGGGTAGGCTAGCCTGAAGAAGTGGTTTTTGAGGGAGAATTTGAAGGACTGGAGTAGTCTGAAAGATAGGAGGAGAACCAAAAGTGGACGGTGCCAGAGAGGCCAAGAGAGTGAAGGGTGTGTTGCTGTTGAGGGTGATCAACATTGTCAAAGGCTGCCAACAGATCCAGGAGGATGAGAAGGGAGAAGTGGAGATTTGTGACCTTAGTCAGTGCAGTTTTAGTGGAGTGGAGGGGTCAAAACCCAGATTGCAGAGGGTCCACGATGGAGTTGTCGGTGAGGTAGCTGATTAGATGGTTGTAAACAAGCATTTCAAGCAGCTTGGAGGCGAAGGGTAAAAGGTATATGCGTTGGTAGTTGGTGGGTGAGGTGGGATTGAGGTTAGGTTGTTTTAAGGATGGGGGAGACAAGAGCGTGTTTAAAGGGGCAGGGGAAGGGACCAGAGGAGAGGAATAAGTTGAAGAGGTGGGCAAGAAAAGAGCAAGTGGAGAGAGAGAAAAAGACCGGAGAAGATTAGAAGGGATGGGATCAACTGGACATGTTGATGGTGGGGATGTCTAAAGAAGGGAGTGGACTTCTTCAGCTGAGGTGGAGATGAATGTAGACATAGATGTGTAGCTGAGAAGGAGATGATGAGGTTGAGATGGTGGGGGAGGAGAAGTATTGGTAGAGGAGATGGAGCTCATGATGGAGTCAATCTTGGAGGGGAGGTAGAGGGGGGAGTAAAGAGAGTTGAAGGTGGCAAGCAGGTGGTTGGGGTTATACGACTGAGAGAGGATGAGGTACTTGAAGAAGGATTTCTTGGTGAGGGTAAGGACAGAGCTAAAATTGGAGAGAATGAACTTGAAGTGGAGAAAGTCTGCGAGGAAACGGGACTTCCTCCAGAGGCGCTCCACATTACAGGAGCTTTTTTTTTAGAAACCAAGTGAGCTGGGACTGCCAGGGTTGGGGGTTTGTATGTTGTGCCTTTATTATGCATTGCATACCACATATAATAAAGGCATTATAACTATATACAATCATTTCCTTGTTTGTGTCATTATTGTGGTTCTGAGGTAGAATATAAAGGATTATTAGTCTGCAAACTGGAATGTGCATTTGGACCAGAATCTAAGCAATAAACCAAAGATCCTAAACTCTTCGTTGGTTTTAGTGCTGCTGATGGATTTGCTAAGGGTGCGCACAGGTCAATCTCTGTATATAGATGTTGCTCTTCTTTCTCATGCACAATCATTGGTATTTCCAGTGGTAGGGATTTTTGCTTTGATCTTTTACTAATTCGTTTGTTAGCACTCATCCACTAAAAAGGAAAAAGACAGCATTTATAAGAATCTACTACACATTAAGAATTACAATCAAGTTTAAAACATTCCAAGTATTGAATTACAAACTAATCTATTCTATTAAAAGACACCTTAGACCCACACATCAATAAAAGCATAATAATAGAGGATAAGATAGAGAATTGAAGCAATTCAGCTAATAATTCACTTATACAATCTGATATTTGTTGTGCTATGTTTGAGAATGTTACCACTAATGCTAAATCATTTGAAACTTCTGCTACTTGCTTTTAGGAATGACTAGGGAAGCAAAATGTAGCCTGGCTATCTATAAAAAATGTTTTAAAGAAAAAAAATGCTGGTGGCCCACTCATGCCAGTAGTTTTTGTACCCACTTAACTACTCAAGAATGGACCAGTGATCATACCTACATTTCCCTATAAATGGATGACTGAACCTCCCAGCCACCTTCTTAAGGTTCCTAATGAGGCACTGGGTCACTACTCAGGTGATCCTCTGCGGCAGCACTTGATTTACCTGCTCATCTATTATGTCCCAGGGACATGACAGCTGAGCAGTTGAACACATAAGGTAAGCGCTGCTGCAGGGGATATCTGGGCCAAGGCTTGTGATTTCCACCATGGTCGCCAGAGTTAGGGTACCTAAGAAAATTCAGTTTTCCCCCCAGAGGACTAGCACCCTAAGCAGCTGCCTAGTGGTAGCACCAGGACTGATGACACACTCAAGGGGCCTGATCCAGACCTACACCAGACCTACACCGATGCGCTGTGCTTACTAAAGCACAGCGTATCGACGTTCACTTTTCCCGACACTCCCCCTGTGCGGGTGTATGGCCCCTTCCTTATGCCAGCTGAAGGCTACCCTAACTTCAGCCGGCGTAAGGAAGGGGCCATACGCTCGCACAGGAGCGTATGGCCGCCTAGCACGCCCTCCCACCCTCATTAAACTAGTTCCCCCCGCCCACCTACACTAACTTGAACGTAGGGACGCTGGGGGACGTCGTAGCGACGCCGGGCAACATCTGCCAGGCGCATACGCAGATCGGCTTTTCAGCCGATCTTACACTTACGCCCGCTGTCCTAGCGACGGCGGGCGTAGGTCGGGATCAGGCCCAAGCTGCCTAACTTATCAACCGGGCATCTGAAAAAGAGCTTTGTATAAACATATGTGAGGAAATGTGTAACTTGCCAGATTTGCTTTCTTTGCCTTTGCTGTTTTCCCTGATAAAAAATACATAAATGTTAAATTGGTGTTACTTACACAATGTCCTTGACATAGGGTTCTTGACACAATTTATCAAAATAAACAAATTAAAAAAAGTACAGATGTAAAAATATGTTATTAGTGGTAAAGTACTCTGTATAATGACATAGCCATTCTGATTATTACTACAAGGATGCTCTTTATACAAAGTTTAAAATGAAGAGAGAGCACTAGGGAGATATGTCGCAATGTAAAATAAATAAAAGTGTTATTCAGCTGCTGTTTGGTAATCCAAAACCAAAGAAAATCTAAAAAAAAGAGCGCTTGAAAAACAGATACATTTTATTTGTAATAGTAGAGTCTCCACTGAAAATAATATTTTAAAAAGGCAGCATTTATTCAATTTTTTGGAATAGATAAGTATGCCGATCAGCATACTAGCTCATTCTTTTTTGGAAGCTACTGCCGGACCCATGCCACCTGCCTCAGACTGCAATGGAGGGGTGAGTATAGGGTTATGCTCTGGGGAAGGGTTAGGGTCATGGAAGGGGGAGTCTAAGGTTTAGGTTGTTGGGAAGAGAGGGTTAAGCTGCGGGAAAGGGAGGGTTAGGGTCAGGCTACGGGGAAGGGAGAGTTAGGGTTAGAGGACTGGAATCACAACCATGTAATTTTGCACATACGTGCCTAATTTTCCAATTCTAGCTACTACGCATGCGTAGTAACTATTTTACGAAATCTACGTAGTGTTTTGTTACGTAGATTGCGTACATGCGGTCTTTACGTAGATTGTGTAAAATAGTTACTACACATGCGTAGTATCTAGAATCAGAACATTAGGCACGTATGTGGAAAATGACGGGGTTGTGAATCCGGTCCAGAGTCATTAAAGGGCTACAGTTGGGGTTAAATTTCATACTTACCATTCAGAGCACCATGCTCATTGCTCTGGGGATCGATTGCTTTGCTTTTTCAAAAGCAATCGATTTCCCAGCTCCATTCAGAACCGGCTGGGAGAGAACGGCCCTTTTTTGAAAGCAGCAACCCACACCCATCTAAAATCATCAAACCTCCCACTACTGAAATATAAACCATTAATCACATAACACATTCTTATCAATTTTATGCCACATGGCAAAACAAATTGTATTCCTGTATATTAGATCCAAACTGCAGCAATTCAATCAAACTTTAAGTATGATGATAATCACAATCTTATAGACTCCTCTTGGAATTACACATTTAGAAGATTTGATTGCTTTTTATTAATGAGATTATGGGGTGCAGTGGTCTTCTGCCATTGAAAAAAATACACTTTTTACTCAGTGAGCCATTGACTTACTTTTCCTAGGAAAGTAATTCCCAAGCAGGAGTGCAACTATTAGAATGGCCAATAACAGAAAGAGTGCGCTGCCGCCAACAAAGTAGTACAGCCAGTTTGGATTCTGATCTAGAAAAGAAATGTTGGTTGTGCAGTTAACTGATGAATAAACAGGTAAACAGTTAATTATAGTGGTATATTTCTATTAAATAGTAAATTGAGAGCATTTTTCATCATGATCATCTGTATCATTGTCAGTGTGGATATATATTGCTGTAATATATTTTTAGAATATATTTAAAGTATGTTTATAGTATGCACCCTTACCAATGGAGGAAGCATTGATCCAGTTGGTATATGGTGTCCATTGTGATACTACACCAGAGGTGAAAAACAACAACACATGTTAAACCATTATAATACAACAGTATATCAGTATAACAAGAAAAGTCAGGTAAATAAAGGCTTGGATGGTTACCTTCAATTGTATTTTGAGTCTCTGAAGGTTTCAGGGAGATTGAAGTAAAAGTTGTAGGATCTACAATGGAATCAACAGAAATTTTATAATGCTAATATTGAAAAGATTCCGTTATTGGGTACCCCCATAAAAAAACACTGTTACCAAATGTGTAATGAACAGATATTTACCTTCAGCCTTCCCTCCTTTTTTTATCTATAGTCCTCATTTGTGTGTTTTTACCGTCTGAGAAGATACTGGACCGGATCCAGATTTAATATCGTCCGGTGATTTACGCACGCATGCGCCCTCCAGATGTTACGCTAGGATTACTATAGTAATCCTAGCGTTTAAACAATCGGACTGTACTTTGTTCCGTCCGAGCCCATTTGCGTGCTAAAGCGGGCGGGGGGAAGCATGTAAAGTGTACAGTGTGGCAGGGGGCTCCCGTCGCAGTTAAGGCAGGCTTATGGCAGCGTAGGCGTGCACTCCCCTCTGTCTCGCGGAATTTCAGACCCCTGCGCGCACGGAAAGCACGCGGGGGTCTGGATCCGGTCCACTGTTATTTTCCTAACATTGGGGTAGATCCAGAACTACGTTTGCCGTACGTTTATTCGCGGAGCGTATTTTCGTGCGCGTAAATTTGTTACACTCCCCTCGGCACACCCCTTGCACGTTAATATACGCTTTCCAAACCCTACCTTAACTTTTTCCAACGTAACCGCAGTCATACGCTCGCGTACGTATGGCCTAAACGAATTTACGCAGCTAAGCACGCCCATACTGTACACTTTAAATACAACCCCCCCGCCTACTTCACGTATTTCGCACGTATTTTGTTGAAACGTAAAATTGGCACGCCCACACGTAAGTATTTACGTGACACATACGTGAATGGCCCATACGTTCACAATTACGCTACGTACGTATTTTCTATGGTGCGCATGCGCAGTGCGTACAAAACAGCGATTTTACGTCTCTGCCACGTGTAAATTCACTCCGATGCGTAGTTCTGGATCAGGCCCATTGTTACTTGTAAATAAGGGTTAACATTATTTGGGTTTATTATAGGTGCCCAAAGGTCAATAAACCGACAGCACTAAAATGGGAACTGGATTAACTGATCTGCTTTCTTGTACCGGACAGGGATGTTAACTCGACACCTGTCAGAAAGAATATTGTAATGCTGACATTGACTGTGTTCAGCACTACAATAATGATAACCCTAACCCTAATTACTAATTCTAACCCTAATTACTAATCACTAACCCTAATTACAATCCCTAACACTAATTACTAACTCTGACACTATTTACAAATTCTAACTCTAAATCTTAACCCTATTTACTGATCCTAACCCCAATTACTAATCCAAACCCTAATTACTAACTCTAACCCTAGTTACTAACCCTGACCTTAATTACTAATCCCGGGCCACATTCAGACCTCTGTGTGTTTTCTGTACACATGGAAGTCAGGCAGTCCATGGTAGTGAACTCTCGAGTGGATTTGGAAGTAGTCACGCTATCATAACCCTACCTTAAGTCTCTTGTGCAGATCAGAAGTTCCTATGACCCCTGATTCTCACATAGCTGCATAAACCCTTCTCTACTATAAAATTTAAATGTTTCCCCCCCAAGCAAGAAAAAACACCTGACATCGGCAAACAGCTTAAGTAAAGTGTCAGACGGTAGTCTGAATCTGACCCCCTAACCCTATCAATAAATACTAAATAACTCCAAAAGCATCTTTATCCGACAGCTATACTTCAAAACAGACTCAAATAAATATTTTGTCTAACAATCTATTTCCTGGTTTCTTAATAAAATCATTCTGACAGTGTTCTACCTGTGTAATAATGGGACACTGAGCAGTGCTGCAGTTTAGGTATTTAGAGGTGACATCTTAATCTTGCTTCATCATCACTGCAGCAACACATTCAGGAAGCATATAAACCAATGAAGAGCTGCCATTCATTCACCAGTGACTAGAAGAAAACTCACCTGAAACGCGGGTAAATCAGTGCATGCTCAGTTGGCTTGACTGTTGATTGTTTATGATTTGACGATGGAGCTTGACTGCCTGGGGGCAGCTTAATCACTATGAGTACTGGCTTTGAGCCTGGCTAGGTAGCATAGTTTTGCAAATAGACCTAATACTCACTTGTTCTGCCACTGTCACAAACAAAATATTGCTTTGTGTGGAATATATGGCGCATTGGTTCCCCAACAATGATTTAAAATAAGCAATACCGCTATATTATTTATCAGGTGGTACGTCTAAAGTCATATAATCCCAGCAGGGGATGTGTACAGTCATTGGGCCATACCAATACGCCCTATCATACGGAGTTACATATGTCTAGAGTTACGATGTTTAATATCTGCCCACACATGCGCAGTACGTTACCACAGCCAGATTTAAATTGGTTGTCGTTATTAAGTCTTGATCAGGCCCATTATCTTATGTTTCATATAGTGAAGACTAAGGAGTACATAAGCGCTTTGTTACTGCAGTGTGAAGAATCTTTTCTTAATCTACCACTCCTGACATTTTGAGGATTTCAGATCATATATGATTACTGTTGCTCGTGACACTATTGGAACTGCAATGATCAGAATATGACTCCTACCATTCATATTTATGTTGTTTGTTTTACCTGTTTGACTTGCTGTCTGTTTTGTCCAGTCATGTTCTGAGGCTGAGTATATTAAAGGTGTAGCTACAAAGGTCAGTTTAGAAGTTTTGCCATACAGGGGGCACCACAAGAAAAAGAAGAAAAACAATCAATTCAGTGTATGGTACAATTAATTGACTTTCTAGTTTTCATAATTTATCAATTTACATATTATTATTATTATTATTATTATTATTATTATTATTATTATTATTATTATTATTATGATTACTACCAGTCTCTTATGTTTCAAACTTAGTTCTACTTAAACTGTCCGTAAACTGTATAGTAATCATGCAGCCAACAAACTGTAGTGTATTCACTGATTTGCTGGCAAAGGGAAAACAACACTCATTTGATGACTGGGAAAGTGATTAAGCTGATCATCTGATCATTGCTAACACTAGTAAATCAGTGTAGCATATTCCTAGCATAAGTGACTAAAATGTTTACTGAAATCTATTTCCAGATAATCCATTAACATGTCATGGTCATTGTACCTGCAGATGTGTGAGATGTAGGCAATGCCTCTGTGTTTACACCATCTTCCTGATGAGGTTTGGATGTCTGAGATATAGCCGCCATGATGGTTGAGGTCTGTCTCATAGCGTGGGCTTACAGGAAAAAATCACATTACAGGATAAGACTATGTAGTAATGCTTACATTTTGCAGATAAGAAAACTATTTGCTTGGAAACAATATTTAGATCTTGATATGTGATATGAACTTTGGGCCGCATTCAGAGATCCGTTTTTATAAAGAATGCAATTATACGCACGCACGTAGCAGGGCAACACCCACGACACTCCCCTCTCCTGGCCGTGCAATCGTACACTTACATCTCCATAGACCACTCTGATCTTTAAGTGTGTACTTACGTGCGTATATGTCTTCCATCTGTGTGATTCAGCATAGCCATCAAGCGTTCATTACAATGCCTCCCCCCACCCACTTTCATGTTCATTTTCAAGTACGTATTTCTAGGCCGCATATCCGTACGGATGAATCCAAGTGCGATTCACATGTCCGCGCCTAAAGCACTAAGGACCATATATTCAACGTAACGTACGTAAATAAAGTTACTACGCACTCTGCTCAATCCAGACTTCTGACAGCATTGAACAGAAAGGCCAAATTACGCTTGCAAGTGGGATTGGCTTTCTATTGCATTTTATAGTGTCGTCATGGAAACGTGCTACATACTGAGTTCGACACCAGTTTAAGTGCCAATGGATTGTATATCTATGGTGGTGCCTTAAGGTCTGAAGTTCATGTCAGTGATGAGAATGGTCACACAGATGCATGAGCACAGAGGGTATTGGATTCCTCTCGTACTGTGTGCATAAATCTGAACGCAGTGCAAACGGATGATAGGACCAAGTCCATAGACCCCTAGTAAGTTCTGAATGATCCATGTAATAGATTAGTTCTTTTATGGCAGTTTATATTTTCTCTGAGAATTACCTGATGTACTCATTGTCAATGTTTCACTGCTCAGTGAGTCAATCCATCTTCCAAGCTTCTCTACTTGATAGGCACAAGAAAAGTTCCCATCTGTTGCATAAATACTAATATTAATTTCATTGAGGAACATTCCAGACAGTGGCTCTGCAACAAGAACTTTCTGTCCATTCTTGTAAAATTGGATCAATCTCCTCTCAGAGCCACCAGCAGCAGAACAAGTCACAGCTATGTGTCTACCACTTGTGTATAGATCCTGGAATGGGCTCAGTTTAATAATTGGTGCAGGAAAGTGATCTGTAAAATACAAAAATGTACATATTACAACTTCTTACATCTTAAGTAGCTAGTACTTTATTCAGCTTTTTCCTCATAACCCATAAATGTGAATTACTTTGCGAATACAAACTGTATAGTATAGACAAAGGACCTGCTGCAGCATACAGGCATAGAAGCATAGTCTCTGAAGCATAGTCATTCAATAATATTGAGTAAACATAAACATAAACACGGCATATAGGGAGGTACTAGTAATGACACTGCCAACAGCATGAAAAAAATACAAAATAATACAGAAGGGGGATAGATGACAGGAGAGGCTGGGGGACAAGAGGACAGAAGGGCTAGCTCACCTGAGTTTACAATCTACAAGGTGCTGTAGGGGGAGACTAACAGGAAATGATCAATGCTCATGTCATGCTATGTACATAAAAATCTTCTTGTTAAACAAGTGAAGGGCTTCTATTAGGACGATATTTGTAGAAAATAGCACTAGATACAAATAGTAGGAGATCATCAAGAACAGGTCCAGTAGTTTCCTGATGAGAGATTTCTTGTACTTATATTAAATCGAAAATAATCACACACATATGTGGTAACGAGTAGTCCAACGATATTAGGGTATTAGGATGTATTCTTACCCAACATAACCTTTGAAGTCCTCTGCTTCATTAGCCATGCCCTTTACTCACTTTTAAAACTTCCTTCACCAGTATCTCCCTCTCTGCCTTACAAATATTTCTCAAGAACCCTTTTATGCCTGTCTGCAAATATTGCCAGATTCCTTTCCTCTCTTTTAAAAGAATAAAAACCAAAAACCATGATTCCATTGTGACCCAGTACAGGTTCTAGGCGAGTTTTCAAATATTACAGTTCCCCTCTAATATATAAGTTAAAAGCTTCTCTCACATCTTTAGTGCTGAGTCTTATGGGAGTAAGTTAATAGTTGAAAAGTTTTAGATTAATAAAATGAAGGTACTCAAATCTTTTATGCTAAGGTTCTTATGAACATTACCAAGTAGCCTAAAAATGTATAATTTTTTTAGCACAATTATAAGCTTATATTGCAATACTTCTCTATTTGTATACTTGCAGGTGGTGAATGGAGTATTAAACTAGCAGTCTAAATATTCTGAACTTCCTCGTAGACAGCACTTATTTCTAGTGAGCATATACAGTTCATGGTGTACAATATAAATAAAGAGTAATAATGATAGTTTCATTGTTCCTTACCTATAACATGGATTGCTTTTTGATTACTCCTTGGAGAGATGGATTCCTGGTCCTGATATATACATGTGTAAATTGACATATAAGAGAAATCAAGTCTTGGTATGTAAAAAGTTGAGTTTGATGTATTAAACATAATACTGTCTTTATAAAAGATGAAATAGTGTTTATCAGGGGCCTTGCAAGTCAGTGTAACGGCTTCTCCTGTCATATACACGTGATAATCAGGGTCTGCTATTAGCAAAGGGGTTTTTTTTGCATCTGAAAGGAAAATATAGGAGTTTAATTTAAATCTTCTGTGATCTCAAACTCACTGATTCTTACTGGTGGAGAAAAAAAATATATCTGAGAAATTACATTTAAAATACATTTCTTTGCACAATAGCTTTAAATCTCATGCACTAGTACAGTAAAAAAAAGTAATTATCCATCAACTTCTAAACTTCCTGCTTAGGGGCTAGTATTTGAAACACAGCAAACAATACTCTTTAGCATGTATCTATCTAGCTAAATTTTTCTAATCCGGTACAGAGAAAGTTTTCTATCACAGTTTTCTAATCTAGTCATAAATCATAATAACTTACTATATACAATACTGTCAGTGGCAAACACAGGTTTTGAAAGGAGGGTTTCCAATGCATGTAATACATGTGAGATATATTAGCATAGCTGCAAATGTTTTGGAGCCCGAAAAAGCGGCAAATAAGCTCCGCCGCATCCTGCCCAAGCTCTTCTTCTGACACTGTCATACTGAACGAGGCAAAAATTACCCCTAGCCTGTGTAAGTGTGTGTGAGAGTTTGTTAGGGAATTAGGGGCAGATCCTGAACTACGCATTTCCGCGAATTTACGTGTGGCGGAC
>WWET01004964.1:46366-58157 GCA_011038615.1 Limnodynastes dumerilii
CGGGCACCCACGCTAAATCAGCCGACCGTCTGCCTATGGCAGCGGCGGCTGTAACAGCTGCTAGCCTATCAGAGGCTAGCAGCCTCTATTTAAGATAGCTCATTCCACTTCTTGGTGCCGGTTATAGACTCTGTTGCCAGTATCTATGCCTGCCTTGTTTCTCTGTTCTGCCTTTTTTGCATATTTTCTGATTACTGATTGCCCCCTGTTGCCCAGCCTTGTTCCTTGCCTGCTGCCCTCCATGTACCATTTCCTGCTCTTCCTCCTTACTGTATTATCCCTTTGTGTAGGTCCCCTGCCTTCTCCTGTGAGCCAGTGTTTGTAGCCCTTTGGGGTAGTTTGTATGACTGTGTAAGTGGGTGTGTGAGTGTAAGTCCTAGTTTCTCAGTCAGTCTAGTTCGTCTTGTGAACCCCCTCTGGTCTGTTGTCTCTGTTCAGTGTTTATTGTTGTTTGTCACAGTCCAGTCCCTTCTGGTACTACTTTTGCTATTTACCCGCTTAATCTCATCCATTCCCTTCTGCCCCTCTTCTGCTTCCTCTTCCAAGTATTCTCTAAGGTGCGTAACCTGACGGATTTCTATCAGCTCCAGACTATCCCCACCATTAGGGGCTCTGGCGAACACTCGGTCCGACATCAGGCTCTACAAACTGGTGAGTTACTTGGCTTCTTCTCTCTATCTCTTTGGTCACCTCAGTTCTCTGTCAAGGTAAACCCAGGGTACCATAACAGAATTAGGGAAAGGAGTGGGGACTATTTTTACTTACCATTTCGGAGCATGGAGCTTTCAGTGCTCCGTGGATCGATGGCTATGCCTCATCGAGGCATATGCAATCGAAATCCCAGCCAGTTCGCAACTGGCTGGGAGGAAACAGCTGATTCGAAAATCATCCGTTCAACCGGAGCCCAAGACCCCATAAAATGTGATCAAAGTAGGTGTCTAAAATGCACAAAAATCACAAGCTTTTCTTTGATTAATGATGGTTCTTTTTTTGGTACAACAGTTACACTCTGGACTATACATTAAGTGATATAAAAAATATGTTGTAAGTAAGTTTGTGTACTGAACTGGTCCTGAATTCTTCATCCCTAGTTATCATAAATGATAGAATAATTACTTTTATTACAAAAATACAAACAATAGTTTAATTTAAAGATAGTCAAAAGAATGTTATCAGTACTATGAATAACATGATGTTAAAAACAAGGGGCCAGATCCTGAGCTACATACGATAGCGTATTTACACCAGCCGTTGTTGTAAAAAATCACCCTTTTGCATTTACTGCACGTGGCAGATGTTAAGCAACGTAACTCTGATCATACGTAACTTCAGCGTAAATACGAACAATGGGGCGGGTCATACATACGACATATGGAAATACACTTTGGGGGTGGAGGGAGTCATTTAAATTGTACAGTATGGGCCGGGATAGGCCATTACGTAAGTCAATCCATTATTTTTATCCGTAGTTACGCTTAGAAAAGTTAAGGTAGGGTTTGGTAAACATAAAACAAGTAAATTACGTATGAGCGAAGGGAGTGCCCAGGGGAGTGCATAGTAATTACGATAGCATAAATACGATATGCGATCGTACGTAAACAGAATTTAGGTCTGGATCTGGCCCAATATTCTCACATTCAGCTTGAGGAGTTTTAGTTACAACATGTGGAAACTACTCATTCAGGGCTGGACTGACCAGCTTTACTATCACACTGTTATTTAGACTTGGGATAGGAAACATCACCTCTCAACTCTAATACTGTTTGCAACAGATGAAATATGATTCCCCTGCAATCAATATGGTTTAGTACAGGAGTAACTAATTTCAAGCACTTACTTAAGTCTGGATCCAGCCAATAATTAGCAAATTTACTGTTTTAAAGTCATTTTCTTTATTTCCCATTTATCTTTTCTACAGAAATAACCTATTTCATCTTTGATGGCTTCCAAATGGCTCAATCCCAGCAACCATGGCAGAAGAGACATGAACCCAATCATATACAAGTGGTTCAAAGTCAAGCGGGCTCTCCTAAAGGTCTCCTGCAGCATCAGAGGCATGCAAGCTATGGCATGCTTCATTTTTCTGAAATGGTTCACAGTTCACCAGCAGTTTGTCCTCAAAGTCCACTTGCTAAGACAGCATAACAGCAAATATCTGAAGAAAATTTACAAGTGCATCAAATCCAGATGCCAGTCAGAATACTACTGGATAATCTTGCCATAGATTACTATGAGGATTCAGGAGTATCTCAAGTCATTGCACCAAGGACTATTTTTATAAAGTGTAAACATATGGAGTTGAAATGAGTGAAAGCAAGACACCAATATGCTTTACCAAAAACAAAAAAATAGATGTCTATGTTTTAGAATTTATTATTGATTAGAGATTTATGTACATAGTTTTTAATTATAATAATTTTTTTAGTTCTTTAATATAAAATTACTTAATAATAAGTGTGCCTTATTGTTCATAATATTCTATTTATAGTGGTTACATGAAGGTGAGACTAAAACTGCAGGTGGAGCAATGTAAAGAAGGCTATAGGCCTGACCAAGTAACTTCCAGCATGCTTGAATTAGCTATGGCTATGCATTTAAATGCTAGGAATCATAGCTTTACAACACCTGGAGAGCCAAAGGTTGTCCAGGTCTGCTGCAGGCTATAGTACACTATAGACCCTAACCACTGTGTTGTTAAGAATGACTGAAACTTGAGAGATCAATAACATAAGTGTTGTGGTGCAACAAAAGCCACAATTGAAAAAACAATAAAAAATTACTACTAGCATTACTTTCATTATCACCAATAGAAATATTTTCCACCAATTAGGAAAGAAAGCAGCAACTTTTAATGGCACACCCTCCCCCCTGAAGAAGCACAGCGAAACGCGCGTGGTGACTCTTTTCCGAATCAGCTGCTCTCTGTGCACCGGGAGCCACTCGTCTGTGGTCTGTGTGTCGATTTTCCTGCCTGTTCACCCATTACTTATTATTAGATCAGTGTAGGGTCAGATTTCGTGCCCGTGAGCGGGCGAAGTGCAGCCGTGAGGCTGCTAGTCTCCTATTTCAGAGATAGGGATATAGGGATCCGGATGTTAGTTTAGGCTGCCGATGCAGTGCTCATTTGGCTCACTCTGTCATCCATCATTAGATTTCCGGCTGAGTATCTATCTTTTGTATATATATTAGTAAACTATCTGCTTTATATATAACTTGTTTGGTTTGCTGTTATTTTCTCTAATTGTTGGGACCACAGTTTAATCTGTATATTTCGCTGGATGGTGTCTAGTTTTTAATTACATGTCTATTTATGTGATACAATAAAAACATTTTTTATATGGCAGTAATTAACGTGTAGAGGTCTTTTCTATCTGGGTGTGCACCATTAAAAGTTGCTGGTTTCTTTCCTAATTGGTGGGGGACTCCCCCTCCAGCGTCCCTACGCTGTTCCTACGGATGCACGATTGTTGATCGGGCGTTGCCGTAGCTACGCCGGGCAACATCTTTCCGGCGCAGATCGGCTTTTCATCGTCCTAGCGACGACGGGCGTAGGTCTGGATCAGGCCCAATATCACCAATAGTAATTCTTTGAGAAATGAGAAAATAACTATCTCCACAACATTCAAAAATATACTAGGGTCAGAACCAGAATCTCACAATATGTTTTTTTTTTTTATCTCTATGATTGAACACCTGTTTTATTAACTCTGTGCTTGTACGCTACAAATATGTAGTGGTGTCCATGCAAGCCAATATTTAGATTTCGAATAGCACAGAGGATGCAAAAACAAGGGTAAGAGTTTACTGATGACACAGTATGGGCGGGTTAAACGCCATCCGCACTATCCAGACTGCCAGTCCCTCCCAGTTTTAAGAGAGGTCAGATTGGAAGTCTTAAGGTAGAGGTGACTGAACGTAACTCCAAGGGCCAGATTTACTAAGCTGAGGGTTTGGAAAAGTGGAGATGTTGCCCATAGCAACCAATCAGATTTTAGCTGACATTCTCTAGTATGTAAAAATAAACTGAGAGCTAGAATCTGTTTGGTTGCTATAGGCAACATCTCCACTTTTCCAATCCCGCAGTTTAGTAAATTTGGCCCCAAGTAGATACAGCAGATTCCTGTTGTTACTGTGTTCTAAGCTCCGAATACAGCACCAGCTTAAGTTGCTTCTTTCATTTAATTTTATACGGGTCTGGTGTCCCAAATAGCAGCTATTCCAGTGTCTTCACTAGGGACACGATTCAGAGAATGAAAATAAGAAAGGAAAGATACTCTTGGGAAAAACCATGTTCATTTCAGGGGGAGCCCCCTTGGCTGTCTAGGCCTAGTACAGGATACTGGTTGAAGCACCCTGTCAAGAAGTTTTGGTGCAGGTTTGGTGACACATGGCTTCCCCATGTGCACTGCACACCATGCACCCATTATAGAAACACCACTGCTGTAATATTCTTTTGTGCGTGCTGCAAAATGCTTTAAAAAAAGTGGGCACACACAGCAGTGCCTTTGGATACCAAGCAATTATGGCACTTAGCATATGGGCACACAGCAGCTAAGCAAATTGCAGCTACGTGCCCAAATATGTTGCAAAAGTTCAGTACAGTGTAATGCTGACTGTAAATCAGGGTTGCCAACTATTGAAAGCTTCTCTCCATTACGTGGCTTAATGATGTGATTTACGCAAAATGTCATGTCATTAAGCCCTGTCCCCTGTCAATCACCTGTGTGATCTCAGGCGTTAAAGGGGTGGGCAGGACTTAATGACATCATCAAGTCCCACCCATCTCTAGTATCTATAGGGATTACACAGGTGATTTTTTTTAGATGTCGGGGCATGCGGGAGATACCAGAAGAATGGCCCAAAAATCTGGAGTCTTCTAGATATTCCGGGAGAGTCGGCAACCCTGCTGTAAATGGAGGTTCTGATTAGTGCAAGGGGTTTGGTCAGTCCAGGAAGGTGAGCCCTCTGGACCTGTAGCAGGTACAAATGTTTTGAAGTAAACAATCATTTTTTACATCTGTCTTTAACTCTGGATCGGATGCACTTGCTTGGCCACTCCCTTACTGTGCACTGACTACAGGGTGGGTACCCAGATCACCCTGCTGGGAAAGTGAGATAAGCAGAGCCTTAGGCTTTCGTGAGGTGTTTTACGGATAAGGCCACACAATCCGGAGAGAGCAGATGTGGTGCTCTAAATCCACAGGTCAGAATCTTCTTGCAAACAGAGCTTTGGTAGAAAGCTGGTATCTTTTCACAAAGATAGATATTGGAAAAGTGATTATCTGAAATACTCTAATGGTTGGTTAGAGCAGAGCTAAAGTAAAATACGTCCGCTCAGGACCACAGCCAAGTCATGGTTCCTCTAATATATAATTATATAATATAAAAGTAAGTATTATGAAAAATATATGTATAAAATCACAAACCATATTTATGGGAATACCCACATGAACAGAGATCAACACTCCAAATATAGTACAAAAAGATTTTAATAATCCATTTAATAACTGCTCTAACTGTATAGTCTAACATAAATCTGTGATCTATTGTTTTACCTATTTAGGTGTGAAGGGGGCCCCCAAAACATGAGTGTAACAGGCCTCAAGAGAAGGGCTCTAGAGAAGAAGGTGCTAGGGCCTTGTGATTCTAATTCGGTGCTAGGCCCCTGCTGTTTTAAGGGGGCACTTGACCCTTCTGCTTTATGTGAGTGCTAAGCCTTTGTAATTTAGAGGGGCCCTAGACCCTTGTATTTTATATGGGCACTTATCCCAAGTGGTTTGTAGACAACATGAGGTTTTTTTTACAGGTGTTGTAGATAAGAATTTCCCATGAAGCCAAGTAAATATATTATTGTATATACTGTATGTGGGCCCCACCAATGCACTTTGCCGTATTTGAAAACAAACATTCTAAGAGAAAAGGAAGTACTGTATAGTGTAGTCATAATCCCTTGCTGTTTAAGACCCAGTATACTCTTACTATTTCCCATGATTTACATTTCACTATGACAACTATGAATAAAGATTTATGAACGTACAATACCCTAGAGAGAATGGGTTAACTTATATTTTATTGCTTAGCTCCTTAACAATTCAGTAGAAATATTGTGAAAAAACAAGCTCACGTGTCATAAAGAATATGCCTCCATGCCCAAACATTTAACAATGTTTTATTGTTGCTACCTAACTGCATATATTTATATTTGATATTTGGTAAATATCAGCTTTACATTTGATCCATAATAAAAGAAAATGTTATCTTCAGAATGGACACTGTTCTGAATGATATGCAGTATGGGTAAGGGGTGTTGTCCACTGTGATACAAGCTGATGCATGCGGTCGCAGGATCTCCGGTGACTCCGATCAGACAAGTGCCCTCCACAATATGGGCTTTGTCCAAGGCGTCTTGGACCGGAGATCCTTCGACCGCATGCATCGGCTGATCACGGTGGACAACACTCCTTATCCATACTGCAAGAACTCACTTCTGGAGCTCTCTGCACAGCATACTACAAACAGCTAGGGAGGGTGAGATACGGCACGGAAGTGTGAGGCCACTAGTTGTTTTTTAGGGCTAGCCTCCGTTGTGTTACTAAAATAGGCTGTAGTACTCAGATAGGCTGGTAACAGTGCTGTTTTCTATATTATAAATGTTTACTGCTTCTCTTCTCTCCAACTCTCAACTCTAATACTTTTTGCAACAGATGAAATATGACTCCCCTGCAATCAACATAGTTTAGGCCAGGAGTAACTTTCCTCTCTTATTTTCAGTCTCTGAATATGGTCCTAGAACTTTATTTGCTGCCTGTCAGAGTACTGCTAGTGCTGGGGCCAGAAAATTAATTGATGAATAACTGATCACATCACCCAACTCGACTGTCCCATACCCTCCAACATGACCCCCTCCATTCGATACATAATACTCTGCTCCTGCTCTTCCTTCCTAATCTCTGATTGCAGTCACCTGTGTTACACACCTTTCTATTCAAATAACTAGTATAACACAGGTGACTGCACTCAGAGATTAGGAAGGAAGAGCAAGAGCAGAGTATTTTGTACCGAATGGAGGGGGTCATGTTGGAGGGTCTGCTGTCCAGGCCCCCCTGGCCCCTTGGCTGTCTAGGCCTAGTACAGGGTACTGGTTGAAGCACCCTGTCAAGAATTTTTGGTGCAGGTTTGGTGCCACATGGCTTCCCCATGTGCACTGCACACCATGCACCCATTATAGAAACACCACTGCTGTAATTTTCTTTTGTGCGTGCTGCAAAATGCTTAAAAAAAAGTGGGCATACACAGCCGTGCCTTTGGATACCAAGCAATTATGGCACTTAGCATATGGGCACACAGCAGCTAAGCAAATTGCAGCTACGTGCCCAAGTATGTTGCAAAAGTTCAGGGTTGTACAGTGTAATGCTGACTGTAAATCAGGGTTGCCAACTATTAACAGCTTCTCTACGGGAGAACCCGAAGATACCAGGGATGGGTGGGTTTGAAAACAAACATTCTAAGAGAAAATGAAGTACTGTGTAGTGTAGTCATAATCCCTTGCTGTTTAAGACCCAGTATACTCTTACTATTTCCCATGATTTACATTTCACTATGACAACTATGAATAAAGATTTATGAACGTACAATACCCTAGAGAGAATGGGTTAACTTATATTTTATTGCTTAGCTCCTTAACAATTCAGTAGAAATATTGTGAAAAAACAAGCTCACGTGTCATAAAGAATATGCCTCCATGCCCAAACATTTAACAATGTTTTATTGTTGCTACCTAACTGCATATATTTATATTTGATATTTGGTAAATATCAGCTTTACATTTGATCCATAATAAAAGAAAATGTTATCTTCAGAATGGACACTGTTCTGAATGATATGCAGTATGGGTAAGGGGTGTTGTCCATACAAGCTAAAGCATGCGGTCGCAGGATCTCTGGTGACTCCGATCAGACAAGTGCCTGACGCGCGTTTCCTCCACAATATGGCTTTGTCCAAGGCGTCTTGGACCGGAGATCCTTCGACCGCATGCATCGGCTGATCACGGTGGACAACACTCCTTACCCATACTGCAGCAACCCACTTCTGGAGCTCTCTGCACAGCATACTACAAACAGCTAGGGAGGGTGAGATACGGCACGGAAGTGTGAGGCCACTAGTTGTTTTTTAGGGCTAGCCTCCGTTGTGTTACTAAAATAGGCTGTAGTACTCAGATAGGCTGGTAACAGTGCTGTTTTCTATATTATAAATGTTTACTGCTTCTCTTCTCTGTTGCATGTGTGAATTCCATATTTATCATGCTGTTACGTTTATGTGGGTAATTTGGTAGTATGGGAAACAATATATTCGCCCGTTTTTTTATATATTTTAAATGTGTTGTAATAGAACTTAGTCTTAATTGGTGACAAACTGCCTCTGTCTTAGCAATTGGGTTGTGCACCATTAAGGTTTCATGAAGTACCATTATGATGTACTTCTATTTTGGTTTTTGGAGTTGTTAATTTGAAACCTCTGGTAGCACCCTAGTTTAATCTTGGTTGATTGATATAGTAATACAGCTGGTGCGTCACTCCCTCTGTGTCAAAATATAAATAATTAGCTGAAGAAAAAGCGTATAACAAAAAAGTATGCACTGCTTTTCTTTCTCTGAAATTGAATTTCATTACTATGAATCCATGAGTACAACAGTTGTACTATAGAATATTTATGCAAGAAATCATCATCAGATTTAATTATCTCACTGCCTAGCTAGCTTCTGCTTTCATTATATCTAGAGACAATCTATTTCTTTGTCTCTGTTGTTACCTTGTGCTGCAACTCACTCCACAGGAAATTGAAAGAGGATGTTAGGTTAGAAACCATTTCTGCTTGCACAGAAGTGAATGTACTCTTGTGGTTATAAAAAGTAATGTTAATATACATTATAAACACAGGAACAGCCATGCTAAGAGACAAAAATGTGCTCCCATAGAAAGGTATTAAGAGTGGCAATAACAATAAGGTACCGCAAAAAGGGGCATTTTCCAATTGCTAGGACTGGAATAAACTTGCAGATCCCAGGGGCTAGATTTACTATACTGCAGGATTAGAAAAGTGGAGATGTTACCCATAGCAACTAATCAGATTCTAGTTCTCACTTTCCTATTACATACTAGAGAATGTAAGATAGAATCTGATTGAATCTGATCCTGACCTGACTGTTTCTAAGCAGCCTGTTACTGTGTAAATACATGGTTGCCAACTTTTGCAAATGAATATCAAGGAGACTGTGATAGCAATATCAAGGCTGCACCAAAGGGGTGTGTCCTGTAGTATCAAAGAGGTGTGTCCTATAGTGTCAAGGGGGTGTCTCCTATGAATATCTCCACCCATGGGTGTGTCTAACACTGCCAGGTAAACAATTTATTAATAAAAATAGCAGCATCAGTATTTATTGATTGTTAAATTGTCACTGAATAAATATTTTCAGTATTTATTGTGCATACTGTGTATAGGAGATCAATGACTTCTTTATCTGCCACCTTCATAGACCTTAATGCAAGGAAATAGGACACAATTTCTAAATTCTGTCATCATACTGCAATGACTTCTGTAACTGAATCAGCATCAGGGAGATTGCCAGACACTTCAGGGAGTCAGGGAGACTACCTGATATTCAGGGAGAGTTGGCAACCATGGTAAATAGCATAACCATAGCTTCTCCTGCAGGTGAAGTGATTACAGTGATTAATAGGTCCCAGCTCATGCCTAACAGCCAGGACTGAACAGCTCTGATTGGCTTACTTTCTTGCTGGGGATATTATTTGATTTGACCATTTTGTCCGTTCACCTCAAGTTTAGTGCAACAGGATTCTTTTCATGTTTTTGTTCCTGTCCTGCTGTTCTGTTGCCTTGCAAGCAGTAGCCTCTGATTTGTGTCTTGCATTATTGCTGATTTCCGTGCTTGTTGCAGCGTTCTTCTTTGATCATTGTCTAGTCTCTTCATTCTTCCCTTTTCCCTTTGTTTTTTTCTTGGCTTTTGAGCCTTCCACTCACCCATGGGTATCTCTTTGTCCCTTGTATTCTTCCTACCGTCATTCATAACCTGTGTGCTCACTCTTTCGCACATACCCATTTTGTTTTCTGTTGTTAGTACCCTGTGTATGTCTATTTACCAATGCCTATTTGGGTCCAAGAACCTACTTATGTCTAGTCCTGTTGTGATGCCTGACTTCCAAACTCTTCTTACTACTCTGGAGGCCAACACCAGGGGCTGCAACCTGCTGGGAACCTGCTGTACAAACCTATCCCCAGTAACAGGAACTCTAGCGAAGACCAGGCACCAGTTAGACTCTGCGCTCTGGTCTGTGGTTATCTCAGATAATGTAACATTATCACCAGCCAAACAGGGGAACTGTCTTCCCAGGAAGTCATCATCACTTAGCCCCTGCTCCCCTTAAACACCCTGGATAAATTCCCACAAGGCTTGAATTAACTTTATCAATGTTTCTGTCCATGTGGCCTCACATGGGGTTCTAAGTACAGAGGCCTCTGCCCTGGTTAAGGCCCAGACTACTGTAATCCCAGTGGGGATGGTTGAGGCTACTACCCTAGGAGAAACACGCAGGGCATATGCTCCAGTAGCCTCTGTTATAGGAAACATTTTGCTAGTTCCAGTTGGGACTTATTCTTCATTAGTCACAGTTGGAGCTACTACCCCAGGAGCCATGCTCGGGGCATGTGCTCCAGTAGCCACAGCTAGAGTGCAGGTTCCATCCGAATGCAGATCCATGTGAAAATGCACACCGTTGCAGTCACTGCCACTGTCCTCTTGATTCATTGTCACACAGGCAGAGCAATAGAAGCAATACAACTTTATCTTTATTATATGTGAAAAGTTAACAGTCCTCAAACAGCCAGAATGAACAAAAGCATAAAGATAAGTCCCAAACACGGCAGAAAATCTTTATAGTCCAAATTGTCAATGTCCACTGGTACAATGGCCTTTGTAAATGTTATCCTTGTTTGTCTGAGGGTCATTCTGATGCATAGGTCTTGGTTACAGAGGTTCAGCCCAAAGTTCTGGAAAGAGCCCAAACTCTTTCAGCCAGAACATTCAGATGCAGCATGCAGATCCCTGGCAGGAGATATCAATCCCCAATACCCAGTTCCACAGTTCAAATTCACTTCTAAAAATCTCCCTTCTCAATCCCTGCTCACCCTTTTTATTCAGGACCCCCCTCCATCCCTTTTTACAGTCCCTTGTAGTCTTGTCCTGCCCCTAGATATCAGATAGGGACCAGTCACTTCCAGAATTAACCCTTGGCAGTCATTTATGTCACACACCTCTAGTTTTCTGTAAAGGGAGGAGGGGGAATAGATGTACTCAAAGTCCCCCCTCATCTCTTCCTGTGGTCTGTAGGGAGGTATGACCATATGTGACCATATATGGACTTCCTGCACCCCATGTGGTGTGACCACATGTTACTACCTGGCTGTAGGTTTTGTTAATGATAACAGACCCTGTGCAATAAGTTATCCCAGTTGGAGACCCTAGCAAATAGCTACTATTTGTTTATTTAAACCTATACTGACCCTAGACCCTATTTACCCTCAATTTGGTTTACAATTTAGGATACCCTTATATTTATCCCAAGCATGTTTAAATTGTTCTACTGTATTGGCCTCAACCACCTCAGATGGGAGAATATTCCACTTATCTATCACCCTTCAGTGAAGTAATTTTTCCGCACATTTCCTTTGAATCTACCACCCTCCAGTTTATATTCATGCCCTCGTGTTCTATTAC
>WWET01004964.1:82107-98127 GCA_011038615.1 Limnodynastes dumerilii
CTTTCCCTCCATTCCCCTTTCCATCCTTATTGTTCATTTCCAGGGTACCTCCAGTGGCAGCACCCCCAATATTTTTGAGGGTATCAAGTATAGAGCTAATCTCTCTTTACTAATTAGAGCTTCCCGTTCTCACATGTACCTTCTCTCTATTTTTCTCTGAGCGGCCCGTCCACTTTTCCATTATCTCCTTCCCTTCCCTCCCTCACACCTTTCCTTATTTATTGGTTCCCATAGGAATCAATGGGTCTCATAGGAAAGCATGGCCCTATAGGAAAGAATGGCAGGGGAACTTTTCATCTCCCCAGCACCACCCCTATGAGGCGACCTGACACCCCTGTGTCACCCGAGCTCTGGGATGGGGCCAGCCGAAGGGGTCGCCTCCTCACTCTTGCCCCTCCCCCAAAGGCGTGTTTTCCCCATTGACTACCATGTGTTTCAGCCCTTCCCATAGGAAACAATGGGGTCCAACTGTTCAGCCACCCTGCGCCCACCGGGTCACTTTCGCTCCGAGGCAACACGAGACGCACGCATACCCACCTCGCTTTCTCTGTACGCCCCTCCCCCGAGAGCACCTTTTCCTTTTTGACCGCCATGTGTTTCAGCCCTTCCCATTGACATTGCATTGGCTCTCATAGGAAACAATGGACTTCGAGCTATTCGGCTCCCTTACGCCCTCTCGGGGGTGACTGTGGCACCTGCGCATCACATGAGCTCCGGGATCAGGCGAGCTGAAGGGGTTGCTGTCTTGCTTTTTCCCCTCCCGTCCCTCCCCCGAAAACACGGTTTCCCATTGAGTACCATTCATTTCATCAGACTCCATTGGAATACGTTGGCTCACAGTACCCCAAAGGAAATCAAAGGGACCAAAAATGGGCTAGAGAAATAAAATACACAGAAATAGAAAGATGGAAATAGCTCAAAAATAATTAATATAATCAGAACAACCAGATAACCCATGTATGGTCCTTAAAGGGACTCAACACAGACAGAGAAAAACAGTAAAAGATGCAGAACCATAGCAACAAAAAATAATAAACATAAAATAAAATAACTACAGAAAACAATTCAAAGGCAGAGTCTCATTTAGACCAATAGGGGCAACTGAGTCCAATCTGAAAATCCATCTGCTTTCGCAGCGCAGGAGACAATTCTCCCTGTCACCTCCCCTCCAAAGAGGCGGAATTCGGTCAATGCCCATCCAGCGGAATTCGGACAGTTTATGATCCATAAGTTTCCAGTGATGGGCTACAGGCTGATCATTTTCCTTCCCAGACAAGGCTGCTTTAATGGCCGAGTGATGTAAGGCTAGCCTTTCCTTGATCTTGCGCACTGTTTTGCCCACATATAACAGAGGGCAGGGACATTGAATGGCATAGACAACAAATTTGCTACTACAAGATATGGAATGTCTAATTGGGAAAGGTGTCAACGTAGTTGGATGAATAAAAGAAGGGCCCACTAACATCTGGGAGCATGAAGTGCAACCAGTGCAGCGGTAACAGCCCTGTCTCCGCGTCAGAAAGCCACTAGAGTTTGTTGAAGGGACAGAGGAGCGAATGTCAATAATAATTTTTTTGATGTTGCACCAGGAGCAGGTACTATCTGTATGGTGGAGTGCCAGTGCTTGTAAACATATATATATATGCTGGGGATGCTGACACCAGACTTGCCATCCATTGAGTATTTGCTAAAGGATTTCAAGTCTGGTCATTACATTACTGCGAGAAGCTGTAGATTCAGCTCTATGTTGTATTGCTGTTTCTAATAGTTCATGTAGGAATGTTCTATGCTGGTTTTAGAGAGGGACCGAGCTTACCCTCACCCCCCCTTACCTTCCTAAGTGCCGGTTTTAGAGGGGGGCAAGCTTTCTTTCTTTCTTTCTTCATTTATCTTCCAACCTTTGCACTTTCTTTCCTGATTTAATACGAGACATTCTTGGAAAATAATTTTGATTTGGATGGTCTTGAGCCGCTCCAAGGATTACATCTGTATTGGCGCAATACGGATGCAACAAGCAGTCACTTTTTTAAAAAAGGAACAAAGGGCACAAGCAACAAGCAGTCCCCTCCTTAGCTAAGTGCCAGATTTAGAGGGGGGCCACATCTGCCACCTCTGCTGCGCAACTCTGCAACATCTTCCCTATGGTTGCACGCGGTTTACCTCATTAAACTTTTGGAGGGCAGTTTCTTGCCCTGACTTACGAGAACCTATATTATACTTGTAAATGTTGAGAAGCATTTTGGTTGCCAAGTTCATAGAATTAGGCCTTTACACTCTGGTCCTGAAGAAAGATAGGCGAGCGTACAAGAACGGTTAATATATGACCCGTATTGGGGCTTTACAGAGGGATACGGTCAAAATAACTAACTAACTGCTTCATTGCATATCATGATGCGTTCTGATAATAATGCTGTGAGCTGCGAGGTGGTTAAATTTGACTGGAAATGAGTGAAAATGAATGTTATTAGTGTTAATAATGCTTTAAGCGCAAAAAAAAAGTAGCTACTACGCATGTGTAGTAACTATTTTACGTAATCTACGCATCGTTTCGGTTTTTTTGTAGATTGCGTATATGCGGGAAATTAGGGACGTATGTGGAAGACGTACGGGGTTGTGAATTATGGGGTATTGCGTGTAGAATTTTGAGGGAAAAAATGAATTTATTCCATTTTGGAATAAGGCTATAACATAACAAAATGTGGAAAAAGTGAAGCGCTGTGAATACTTTCCGGATGCACTGTATATATAACAGGTGTAGTGTATATATAATTGTATAATGTATATATAACTAGTGCAGGGTATACATAATTGGTATAATGTATATATAACTGGGGCAGTGTATATATAAACGTCCCATGCGTGATGGGTGTGACTTTACCGTGCCCCTTCTGAATAAGCTTAATTTACACATAAACTATAAGGAAAGACACTGACCACAATGTTGGGAACTAAATTTTATTAATTTAGATTATGAAATTGGATAAGCCAATATAGAATTGATGGGGGTCAAGAAAGCAGGTTATGAACTTAAACACACTAAGCATAAGTAAACAATCAATGCATAATGGCAATAATCATTTACATTCTTATCTATAACTTATTTACCGAACAAACCACACATGGCATAAGAGAATAAACAAACCAACAACTTAGGTACAGTGCTTTACTTAAGCACCACACAGGACCGTCCATATGAACGTGTCTACAACCTGCAAATGACCATGAGCAAACAACAAGCAATCAATTCAAATCAAATCAAAGAGGATTACAACTCGTAATCCTGAGTAAAGTCCAATTGACGTACAGTCTAACACCCAAACACAGGTTAAATAAACCAACTACTAACCAAATAGAGAAATAAACCTGCTTTCCGCCAAACCAGACCGCCACCATCAACTAAACCAAACCACACCGCACTCCAACCAAAATATCCTCCAAAAATATACGCATACCCTCATCAGACAAGCGGACTCCATCGTTCCTATAGAGATTTTGAAACTCAAACCGAATCCTGGGGTGATGAATGACCGAACCCTATGCTTCAACAAAAAAACCTTAATCGACCTGTTGATCCTCCTTTGCATTTTGTCAATAACAGCCCCATTCCCCAGGCATCGCCAAATGTGGTGAGGGACAATGTCGGACCAACACCACCACACAGGACCGTCCATATGAACGTGTCTACAACCTGCAAATGACCATGAGCAAACAACAAGCGATCAATTCAAATCAAATCAAAGAGGATTACAACTCGTAATCTTGAGTAAAGTCCAATTGATGTACAGTCTAACACCCAAACACAGGTTAAATAAACCAACTACTAACCAAATAGAGGAATAAACCTGCTTTCCGCCAAACCAGACCGCCACCATCAACTAAACCTGTTTATCCTCCTTTGCATTTTGTCAATAACAGCCCTATTCCCAAACGCGGCGAGGGACAATGTCAGACTAGCACCCCTTCACTTCGGGCCACCAGCTTAGGGCAAGCATCTTTAATGGCCCAAGCCAACTCTATAGCCGGAATACGGCCTATGTCATTGCTGCCAATGTGTAACACAATCATATGCAGACGTTGCTCTGCCAGCATATCACTGGTGAGGCGCTCCAACACCGCAGGCCACAACATGCCCCTATCGCCTTTCCAGATCACATCCCATTCACCGGGAAAGGGCCACCGAGAGGAGTCAACAAATTGCCTAGCCCAAAACACAAATGAATGACCAACCACCCATACCACCCGCCTCCGTTGGAAAACCGCTGTTAGGAAAGAAAGGCACAAGGTTATAAGCATGTAGACCAGGTGAGCATAGCATTTAACAACAAGATGAAAACATGAACCTAACTAGTGGTAGTGAATAAGAATGTCAACAAAGCCGTACGAAGGTGAAAACCCCCAGAAAACCAGGGCAAGACTATATAGACTATGTGGATTTACAAGGCTGCCTCTGGTAATGGTAAGAAAAAGCCCTCCGCGCCCCATGCACTTGGTGCAGTGAGCCAGTTACTTGGCTAACCCCAGTAACCATGTACGGTCCGTGGTGGGGAGGGAGGTAGACAAGGGAACAAACTTACTGCAATAAACAACAAATAACAAAAGTAAGCATCCAATAACTCCAAAGAAGCCGCGTTAACTGATGCGAGCGTTGTGTCCCACCAAAACAGCAGGGCATAGGTCTTTCAACATCAGTCCTCCGATATCAGCCGCACATAGGTCTTGTAGGCCTGCGACTTCCAACGTCCTAAGTGTTTAATGTCCTCCACCGGAAGGCCTTGTGCCGCTGCAGAGGAAGCTGCCCCGATCCGGAAGGAGTGCGTGCCATAGTTGGTCGGATCCAAGCCCATGCGTATTAGCGTGTCCTGAAAAACAGCTTTAAACTGATAGCAGGATAGCGTTTGCATGTGCAAACCATACAGGGCAATCTCCCTTCCTGATCGGTCTTCCCTCTGTGAATGTAACAGGAGATGGACTCTGAATGGGGAACCACATTGCGCGCTAACAAACCTGTGTTGAAGGAGTTCTTTGAGGCCTCGACCAGTTCCCCGATGCGGAAAGCACCCGCATACACAAAACTGTACGCGGTCTGAAACAACAGCGCGTTATAACCATCGCTAGCTACTGATGCTACCTTCTGAATCAATCTCGCCAGGCAGGAAACTGATAGGGGGCGTCGGGTGTCGGAAGGGGTGGGTCTGACCCTAGCCCACCCCTTCAGAGCCTTAGCAACCATAAAACCTTTTGTTATATCTGGTTTGCCGTGCAACTTAGACCAAAAAGCGATGCCAGTCAAGGTAGATCTAATGTGTGACCTTGTCCTCCCCTTATGAAACTCCTCCAACATAAACTCATAAAGGCAGGATTGCAAATGGCATTCTTCCCTACCGTAGCCTGAGCGGAAGGTCAGCCAACTCTCCCACGCAGCTCGGTACCTCAGGGCAGTGGATGGCGCTAAAGATTTTAGCACTAAATCCTTTAACTGGCACCAACTACCTGCCAGACAAAGACATGACAAGGTGTGCCAGTCAGACTCACCTCAGGAGCCAGCAGACGAAAACCTAGGCCAGTGAAACCTGGAGAGCGCATCCGCCAACCCGTTGTCAACGCCAGGGACATGAGCCGCCCGAAAATTGATGTTAAACTCCAGGCACCTCACACCAGGTGCCTGAGCAAATGGACCACCGGGGTGGAAGATGCGCTCTGCCGATTTATAGACTGCACCACACCAAGGTTATCGCACCAGAATACAAGATCTCCATTTAGAAAAAGGGGGGGCCTACAATTCAATTGACACCACAAATAGGAAAAGTTCCAACAGGACCAAGTTCTTAGTCCAGTCGTTCCTGTGCCAGAGGCGCGGCCAGCTCCAACATTTAATCCCTGAAATTGAGAAAAAATAAGTTCTGCCCCAGTTGCGCCCAAAGTCCACCCACAACTGACCTTATTTGTTCACACCACACCCTCTTTTACATAAGCCCTGGCCCTTTGCAGCTTTTTTTTAAACATATTTTTATTAGCAAGGCATGGTACACATACATCATAAATACATAGCTTAGAAATATATAGAAGTACATATAGTTGTTGAGATGAGATTTTGTGTACAGAAAAATAAAAAAGAGAACATACAATATAGACTTATGGTCTCAATAAGTGAGAAATGTTATGGGAGCTATAGTTTACATCCTGTATATTCACCACTCAGTCTGATCAAAGAGTAGGAACGACAACACAATAGCAAAGAGATTAAATCTTGAATTTTACATAAAAATTACTGTTATACACTTAATACTCATCGCAGGTGCGCCCACACAGTCCCAAGTTCTACGTTTATATTATCCAACAAGTCTAATATCCCTCTATAGGTGGGTCATTATCCACTAGTCTCAGGAGATACCATGAAGTATATTCAAAGCAATGATACAGACGATTTTTAGTTATAACAGGAAGCAAATCGATATACCTCTCCCAGGTATTAAAGAACCTTTCCACCCTTGTTTCTCTGTAAGGCAGAGTCTCCAACCAATCCATGTGAAACATAAAAAAAGTTTCTCCTTAAAAAGCGCTATAGGGGGTGTCCCTTGATTTTTCCAAGTTTGCAAGATCGTTTTCTTTGCTGCTGCACTGATCGCCATTAATAGACGCTTAACTCCAGTGTTGATTTTTTGGTTAGTTGGTAGGATTCCCAGGATTGCCCTTTCTGGGTTGAACAGGACATATGCTACCAATAAGTCCAAAGCATACCTTTTAATCAGAAGCCAGAAAAATTTTACAAAAGGACAGTTCCAGAGGCAGTGGAGCAGATCCGCACCTGGTGCATGACATCTGTAACATAGGTTAGAGTCATTTAAGCCAAGTGTGAATGCTTTCTGAGGAGTTAAATACGTTCTGTGATAAATATTCAGAAATAGTTCTACATAACGACTTGCAGGGAAAACACGCCTTGAAGTGTGTAAGGTTTTTAGCAAAATTTCTGGGGTTAGACTAGAAAATCCCAGAGCCACTGAGATAAACCACTCGATTCCCCGCTATAAATAATGGGATCGCTTAAAGTTTTATAGTGCACCGTTATAGCTTTTTTTGGGAGTTTGTTGCTGTAGAAGTAGGGAGTCAAGTTGATTGTTCCAATCTACTGGGGACAAGCGTTTAAGAACCCTTGCTATATAATACTGTGCCTGTAAAAATGCTATAGGGGCCTCGTGTAAAAAATTAAACCGCTCCACTGCCTGCTGGAAAGTCATGGGACGACCTCTCTGTACATTCACCAATTCCCGTATAGAATAAATACCCTCCCTCTGCCATATCATAAAAGGATCATTCACGAGGCCTGCATGAAATTTGGGGTTATGTGTCAGTGTTAAGTGAAGAGAGAAGTGGGAGTGGACATTGTTTTTATATCTCAGGATATGCCATAGTTTTCGTGTGGACCACAAGACGGGGTTATTACTGTGTGACAAGTCTAATTCTTAGTCAAGCATATGAAGGAAAGAGGTAAGACCCATCCCTCCAAAAATTCACCATCAAGTGAAGTATTCGTGTTAATGGAAGAATTTGTTAGCCAGTCTTGCAAATGTCTAAGAATAGCTGCATGGTTGTAGCGCTGCATGTCAGGAAAATTTATTCCTCCATTTGAGGGGGTTTGCTGTAATTTGAGTAAACTGATACGGGGACGTCCTCTGTTCCAGATGTAATTACGGAACAGAGCATTTATTAGTTGAAGATCAGAGTGAGTTAAAAGAACTGCCAAGGATTGTAGGATATACAACATGCAGGGGAACGACATCATCTTCGCAAGCTTTGCTCTTCCCAGATAGGAAAGCTGGAGGCACCTCCACCCGGACAGCTGGCATTCAAGATCTGAGATGGCCTTTGTTATTAGCGTGATACAGTGATATTGGATTTTTTATAATTTGCAACCTTAAGTATGTGAATTGTCTAGTTTCCCATTGAAGGGGGACTAGGTGTGCCCACCGGAGACGAGTGCATCTCAGCTTAAGATACAGAGCAGTAGATTTGTCCAGGTTTATAGAAAACCCGAGACTATGCTAAAGTCATTGAGCTTAGAGAATAGCTGGGGCAGAAATTCCTCTGGGTTGGAAATGTACAATAAAATATCGTCAGCAAATGCCGTGATTTTAATGGTTTGAGAGCCAATAGCAATTCCCTTAAATTCATCCCAGCAATGGAAATGCGCAGGGGCGGATCCAGAGACAAATTAAAAAGAAGTGGGGATAACGGGCAGCCTTACCTGGTGCCTCTTTCCATGGTCACTTCCTCATCCCTCCACCTGTTTATTAAAAATCATGTAGTAGGTTCCATATACATAAATCAAATCAAATTTATAAACAGGGGACCAAAAGACCTTCAGTATAGCAATTCAAATAGAAAAGGACATGCTATGGAATCGAACGCTTTATTGGCATCTAAACTCAAAAGGAGATTAGATGATTGAGGGGTCTGCGCCGAGACCACTGTTGCAACAATTGCTGCTCGTATGCCTTTAACCGAGTGCCTGCCTAACACAAACCCCAATTGGAAGAAATATATATGGAAGAAAGGTTTGAAGAAAGGTTTGTAAACAGGAGGCCATAATTTTTGCAAGAATTTTAAAGTCTTTATTGAACAGGGTGATTGGCCTATAAGACGATTCTAATTGAATATCTTTATTGGGCTTCAGGATTAAGATGGTATGTGCCTCGTTGAAATTAGGTAAGTGTGGCATATGGTTGTAAATAGTGCGATATACCTCAAGTAAACATGGGACTAGTTGGAGCTGAAGCAGTTTGAAGTATTAGCTGGAGAACCCATCCGGGCCCGGGGACTTATTAGGCTGCAAAGATTTAATAACCTGCTTAATTTCATCCTCAGTTATTTCAGCATCCAGCAGGTCTCTTTGGTCTGGGGTCAGATGTGGCAACTGGGCGTCCATGAGAATCCTCTCCCGCAGGTCCGGGTGAGAAGGAATAGCCCCATACAGAGATTTATTACAAGTTTGAAACTGATGCAAAATTTGAGAGGCATCGTTTACGATTTCTACTGTATTAGGGTTCTTTAATGCCGTAATGACTTTCCGTTTTAACCAAACTTTAGTCATATTAGCTAGCACTCTACCCAGCTTGTTTCCAAACCTATAAAATTTAAAAGTGGAACGATCAAAATGACTTTGAGCTTGGGCTGGTAAATAGGTCTCCAGCGCACACCTCGCCTGCTTGTATTCTAGTAGATTGGATTCCATGGGGTGTTCTGAATAGCTATGAAGTGAAGCAGATACCTCTTGTCGCAGAGTCCAAATTTTAGTTTGTGCGCTTTTCCTTTTATTTGATATGTACGCAATTATATGGCTGCTCATGACCGCCTTCATGAGCAGCCTCCCAAAACAACAAAGGGTCATCCCAGTGCTCAATATTATTATCCAGGTACTCCTCCTATTTGTTTATTAAGTATAGACGAAATTCATCTGATTTAGACAAGTACCCTGGAAAGCGCCAAAGGCGGGCCATCTCAATAGGTTGGGGATAATCCACCTCCAGGCGAATGGGGGCATGATCCGAAATTGCCAAATCTCCTATCGAAGCATCACGCATGTAAGTCATCATGGCATCCTTAATTAAAAAGTAGTCTATTTGTGATAACGAACCATGGGCAGCTGAGAGATGGGTGAAAGAATGATCCCCTGGATGTTGAAAACGCCATGGGTCAGAGAGTAAGTGGATATCTAAGAAAGCCTGAAATGTGTATCTAAACGGGTATCCCTGACTTCAGATTGGCAGGGACTTATCAATCTCTGAATCCGCCACTACATTCATATCTCCTCCAACAATAAAATCAGGAGAGTCTTGCTGATATAAAAACACAGTTATAAAATAAAAAAATGCCTGCGTGTTAGTGTTGGGGGCGTAAATTTTTAAAAGGGAGTAAGAATTATTGTTGATTGTTAAATCTAAGTAAATAAATCTACCTTCTGGGTCCAAATGTCGGTAATTTATGGTATAGGTAAGGGAGCAACGAAAGACAATAGCCACCCCCCTAGAATTTGACTTATATGGAGCCGAAATACACTCACCAATCCAGCCATCCCTAAGATTTGAGGCACCACCAGTCCCCCAGTGAGTCTCCTGCAAGAAGATGATGTCAGCCCCCGATCTTTTAAGAAATAAGGAGACCTTTTCACGCTTTACTGCAGTGTTGAGGCCTCCAACGTTCCAAGACATGAGCTGGAGACTAGAAATTGAGGTATTTTGAACAGGTTGGGATGCTTGTGGATTCTGAGAGGAAGAAGTGTTGTGTTGTATAGGTGTAGGTGAAGTGCTTATGCTTCCCCTTCAGGCGTTGCAGATAGACAGCAGATTCCGACCTATAGGAAAGTCTCCCCTCCCCGGTCACTAGGGAGACTCATCCGTATGGAGGCACCCACGACCAGCCATGAAAATATACCTTGTACAAAAAGAAGATAGTAAGTAATCACCAGTTCAGATTGAATTAACACAATGAAGAAGTGTACCATACCAAACAACATTTTCAACATTTTCCTATCCAAACTTAGAAAGGGAGGAATCAAGTTGAACAACCAGTTCCTTCTGCCAATGACAACATTTTTAACCATAAGGGTTGAAATATAACCTTAACAATAGTAACGGGTTCCTGAGTAAGATTGCTATTTTAAGAAAATAGAAATCCTAGTACTGTATAGGATGTGTAACGATTTAAGGAAATTATATATAGTATCAAATCACTGAGCCATTATATGTTGAACCGAAGTAGTTATTGCTGGGTGAAGCTGTAGAAATTCTGTAGCCTCACTCGGATCTTCGATGAAAAATGTACGACCATTATCAAGGATACGCAGCTTGGCTGGCTATAACAAAGCAAATCTACGGCCCTGAGAATGTAAAGTTTGACAAATTTCAGAGAACGCTTTCCTTTTTTTTAATACCAGGACCGAGATGTCCTGAAATATGAGGATTTTATTATCCTCTATCAATAATTCAGGGGCCCTACGATATGCAGCCAGTATATTTTCTTTTGCTCTAAAGTCGAGAAATTTAGCTATCATTGCCTTGGACATATATTTTCCCCTCTTTTTTCCGGCCCAAGTCTATGGGCACATTCTATCTGAGGAGGGCTACTTTGTAATGGCATAGCTAAAGCTGCAGGTATATCTTTATATCTTTATATCTCAAAGAGCCTATCTCCCCTAATGTTTTCCGGAATCCCCACAAAGTGCAAGTTGTTTTTGCGATGTCTATTTTCTAAGTCATCGACTTTTTCAGTCAGCACTTTTATGGTTCTAGATTGTTCTGTGGCCGAGGACTGCAAAACATTTAAACGATCCTCAAGGTCATTCGAACGTTGTTCCAGCAAGCCTAATCTAGAGAAATTAGCATCAATTTTAGCCATTGCTGTGTCAAATCGTTCTTGCATACAATCTAATTTTTTGTCAATAATCGGGAGTAGGCACTTTGATATCTCCTGAGCTAAGTAAGCCACTGTTTCCGGAGTAAATGAAGCTGACCCTTCCGAAACAGAAGAAGGTGGAGTAATTATAGTTTCCTCCTCCATCACTCTTGCTGGGGAAGAAGGAGTAGATTTACTTGTGCTTGCTTTAGCACGCACGGTCCTTAAGGACGTTTGGGCTGGATTTGGGCACATACTTTCCACAAATTTGTTCATGCCCTAGGGCATAGACCAATAACAACCAATATATAAGAGATTTAATTTAAGGAATGGCAATTGTTTTTTTTTGTTTTTTTTTGTAGTTTGATATATTAGGGAAGAAGTTTTAAGATATGGTTATTATTCTAAGTGGTATTTAATGTAGTAGATGGATGGACAGTCAGCTGTCCCCACAAGTGTTATAAAAATGTGTAACCCTCAGTAACAGTAAATGAGACATATGCCAGCTGATGGGCTCAACCTAAAGAATTTCTATTCAATCATGTGTCATGTGGAACTTCGTTATAGTACAAACAATTAAGACATTAATAAAGGAAACTAATGGGTCCAAAAGTACCCACTGGGAGTTTACACGCTTAGCATTCAGACAAAGACTATAAAGCCCCTGATTACTTTAAAGTTCCCAAGTAATCAAATAAATTATATTTACATTAGCTGTAGGTTATGACCGAGGTTAGACCTGTTCTCTATTGTACCAAGCCTTAAGTCTCTGGTGCAGTCCCGCTTCGTCGGGTGAAGGGCTTGAAAAGATGAAAGCAATAGCTTTGCAACCTCTGTGAATTATTTATGCAGGTCCTCAATCAGATAATTCAGCCAGTTCCAAAGTTATTACAAGATGGCGAAAGTGTTAGATGTTAATCTAATACAGGCAACAGCAGGTATGAGATAGTTGTGGGGAAAGACTCCCTCTCAGCCACAGAGCAGGAGCCCAAGTATAGGCTCCACTGACAGCTCAATTGAGTTGCTCCTTTTAAGTCTTAGCAGAAAGCCTGTTATCAATAATAGTTGGAGAGAATTTGTGAACCTCCCCCACAGTCACCAAAATACCGATATGCTTGCTGGTCTCTTGATGCTGGTACCAAGTGGAGCCTGTGTCCCAACTCTGCTAGTAAATGCTGGTTGCTACACTTATGCTGAGATCAGCTAACAGCCCTTGTACTGATCACGACAGGTACCGCAGTGCTCACTGTGCAGGCAGCTAAAGGAATCAGGGAGCCACAGATCCACCAGCCAGAAAAGTCCCTAGAGTCAGCCAGTGGGCCGACAGGAGGATCGCAATACAGCCAGTACCATAACCGCGGTAGAGGAGCTGACTCAAAATGGCGCCTGGAAGTCCACTCCGTTCGCACCCAGACACCGCCAGGACAAAACAAATGCACGAGGGAGAAATGGCCCAGCCACAGACTCCCTCTCAGCCACAGAGCAGGAGCCCAGAAGAGTCACAGAAGCACTGACTGCCGCCGACTCTGATCACCACCGCGTGCACCGTCTCCACAGCCCAGCGCCGACACCTCCCGCTGAAGTCTCCAGCACAGCGCCTCTCCACTGCCGTGATAGATGTGCTCTAAGTTCCGCCTCGTCTTTACCGCCCAGAGCTTAAGAGGCCGGGAAACACTCCACTCAGCTCTGACATCCGTCGGCCAGTCCAATATCGCCTCCGCCGTCCGAGGTCAAGTCACCGAAGAGTTGTTCAGCCACCAGGCCTGGCTGGGGGGGGGGTCGACTTCGGGGATCAAGCTATGGCTCCGAGATCTATAATGTCCCATCCGAGTGGAAGGGCTAGTTGCCAGTGATCTTGAGGGTGTAGTTGAGTGGAGATATTTATCGGTATAGCTGTTGATGGCTGTAGATCTGCCCTGGTTGTGCGGAGCCTGGTTAAAATGTGGCCATACTCGCTGCGCCCCCCACCGGAAGTCCCATTTGCGGCTTTTTAATCAATATAGTCCTTCTTAAATTGGGATGTGATGCCATTCAAATCCATTCAGTCAAAGGCCCAGAACAGGCTCCCTGAAAGTTCTGCCCAGAGTACACCAATGGGAGGTCCAACCAGGGCCTCAACCGCCTAGTATGTCTTATGGGATCCAATGTTACCACTCTGTAAAGTTTTTTTACAAATCCACCATTCAAAGTAAGCACCACCCCTTCTCCATTCAACCTCCCCCCACAAATTGACTTTTCCTCTTTAAATCACACCCTCTTCTCCAAGAGCCGGGGATCAAGCTATGGCTCCGAGATCTATAATGTCCCATCCGAGTGGAAGGGCTAGTTGCCAGTGATCTTGAGGGTGTAGTTGAGAGGATATATTAATCGGTATAGCTGTTGATGGCTGTAGATCTCCCCTGGTTGTGCGGAGCCTGGTTAAAATGCGGCCATACTCGCTGTGCCGCCCACCGGAAGTCCCATTTGCGGCTTTTTAATCAGTATAGTCCCTCTTAAATTGGGATGTGATGTCATTCAAATCCATTCAGTCAAAGGCCAAGAACAGGCTCCCTGAAAGTTCTGCCCAGAGTACACCAATGGGAGGTCTAACCAGGGCCTCAACCGACTAGTATGTCTTATGGGATCCAATGTTACCACTCTGTAAAGTTTTTTTCCGTTCAGGAAAGATGGAACAGGGGGTGCTTTATATAAACGTAATGAGCACCTGCCCGTCACGCCCCCTGACGAAGTCTTATGACAAAACGCATAGGGACGGGCTGGTGCTGTGTTCAAACGAACTCCACTTGTAGGATGGACCTCTTGTTTGTAACCTGAGGATCTAGTGTGTTTGCAGCGAGGAAGCTTCGAGACTCTGGGTTCCCTTTGCGGTGACGTTTACAGGAGCTCGTCCATATAACAAAAGAACTTGCTCATGGTGTAATAGGCAAGTAGAATACATTTAGGCACCGTTTTTGCATTACCTTTTCAGACTCCAGAGTGACTTCTTTTTCCTCTACATAAGTGTGCGTGTGTGTGTGTGTGGGTGGGTGTGTGTGTGTGTATGTGTATGTGTATGTGTAGATGTATGTGTAAATAGAAAGTTACCATTTGTGACTTGATAGCTGCCACTGCTAACTGTCAAATCCATCTACAATCCCTGCACCTTTTACAGTTTTGGGGTCCTGGTTCTGAAAGGGGTGGATTTTTTGAGTTGAAACCTTGTCAGTATTGAATAATAAAGGGTATGTGCATCAAGTTTCTTACAGGTTTATCAAGCCATGGAGGAGTCTATAAAGAACATTCATACATATTTTGACTTTTATATACAGATTGAGCACTGGGATGCTTTATGTCATATAGCTGTGACTGTGATTAGACAATAGGATATTCTCTGTATTCTATATCGACCACTAGGATGCTCTCTGTATTGTATTTTGGACAATGGTATTTTCTCTGTATTATATAGCTGTCACTGTGATGCTTTCTGTACTATATAGCTGCCAATGGGATAATCTCTATATTGTATATTGGACACAGGGATGCTCTCTATATTGTAATTGGGCACTGGGATGCTCTCTGTATTGTACATTGAGCACTGTGATGCTCTCCGTATTGAAGGGTGGTCACTTTATTTTTGTGTTGTATGGTGTCAAATATATTTCTGGTACTGTCCCTTTAATCTCCTGAGCTAGAGACGGATTCCCCTGTTATTATGACATAGCTATGACATCAATGGGAGCTCTGAAAACACTGAGCCCTCAAACCTTGGACTCAGTCTGCTACAGGATTTCAACTGTACCAGACCCCTTCGTGATCTGGATTTCGTATCTATAATGTTTGCGCCCAGATAGCTTGCTATCGTCATATAAAGATCAAGCCCAGCATCGAGACCTCTCTGTAGATCAGAGATTGCTGCGACCATGGATAAGACAGGCTGGAACATTCTAATGTAAGTGTTATTTTAGGGTCATTGAGATGGAGATAACTCCTATATCACTCTCTCTCATGTAACCAGGGTTATGGTTAAGGAACAATTACATCTCAATCTTAAATATTCCCCTTTAGGGATATTAGAAACAACAGTAGGATGATGAAAACTCCTGAAATATAGTAAGCTATTGGTAGCAGCTGACTTCCAGAAGGCCTCCGTCTTCAAGGTGCAATCATCATATATTTGTGAGCCAGTGAGTGCTGATATATATAATGCCGGTCGAGATAACATGATTTACAGAGATCTACTTGTACTTGTACTATGCAGGACTTTTATCATAAAATACCATTGCTGCATGTTCAGTCCGTTGTTATTCTTCTCACGTGTAGTTATTTTGACAGTGTTTCCATGGCAACATTGACGGATCCCTCGGACGTAATTTCCTGTTCCGATTTCTGGCGTCCCAGGACTCACACCATGGAAGCACCATGTTCACTTTGGTGGGAGGTCTTGTATGGGGTAAGTTAAAAATACACTTTCTTATATGTTGTACATGTACATATATCCCTGATGAAAGTTGCGCTATAAAGAAACTGAAACGTTAGAATTACTAGGATTGTTTGGGGCAGATCCAGACCTAAGTTAGTGCTTGAACTTAGTTACTCCTGGGCTAAACCATGTTGATTGCAGGGGGAGTCAAGTTAATTGTATTCTTTGCATAC
>WWET01004965.1:10202-42156 GCA_011038615.1 Limnodynastes dumerilii
CTGCCTGTATTGTATAGTGGAGACTAGAATACTGCCTGTATTGTATAGTAGTGGCTATGATTTGCTTTCTTTTATTGTGTTTACAAGATTGCCTATGATGATGTTTACATGGATACTATACTCTAGTAACTATAATGACAAATTGTTAAACAGGTAGGCGCAAATTTAAAGTTTGCAGGGAGGTGCCGAACACCCTAGCCCCGGCCCTGCTGCCTTATCTGTGAGGCAGTGTTATTCTGTGCAACAGGTTTGGTACTACAGGGTTCCCATAGGAGCTCTGTATACCAAGTACAGGTTATGTGTATGTCTGTGTGAGCCATGGTCTATATGAACGTGGCGCTGGGGAGGGCAGGGTGACCCAAACCACAGCCCAAATGGCTGCCTGTTTCACGCCTTTCTGCTGCAGGTGAATCAGGGACCTGATTCAGACTTGAGTGCTTTAAGAACGCATGGAAGTCCGAACTTATGTGGCAAGTGCACTCCAATGGCACTTCCCTCTGATGGACGAAATTCTGTTGACTTCCGTGTGACATAGCCCTACCTTCATTTCTCAGTGCGTATCACTGTGCAGACGTAATGAACGTACATGCGGAAGTGCCTGACCCAGCCCATACTGTACAATTTAAATGCCTCCCCCCCACCCACATTACGCACGCGGCATGCATATGTTTGCAAACGTACTAAGTCTGAACACGGCCCAGGTTATTAGATTTTTTTTTGTAAACCGGTTATTGCAAGCCGGATTAAAAATTGCTCTAGGGACCTGACTCAAGAGGTGCATATAGAAAATCGGGTACCGTAATAGAAGGGAACATTTTCCCATCTATCGCAGGCCACGATTCTAATTGAATCAGGCCCTAAGAGTAATTTACCCCTGGTTGATAGAGCACATGATTCAAGTGCTATTGTGTTATTACACACATACTGTGCCCACCCTAGTTCGTCACTGGTAGCACATACCAACACAATTGGGGCTACCCATGAACTTTCACCTGCAAAAAAAAACAGCCTAGAAAATGTTTCCCAGCTCAACAACTGCTCCAAAACTATCTTCATTTTTTTCAGTTACAAACCCACAAGAAATCTGCAATAGTGTGTTGGGGGATTAGCAAAGAGAGTTTACTGCTATTCACATAATACATTTTAAAAATGCTTTTCACACAGTGGCGCTGATTCAGAGTTGTTAATTATTTAGGAATGTATCCTAAGTAAAAATACTAATACCCAAAATCCCCAAGTAACATTTTCATATGGATCTGCAATTGCAAGTCTGCTATAGCCACACAAGTGAGTGATTGCAATCATTTCCCTGGCACCAGTGGACCTGCAATACTCTTTATTCTGACTCCTGTTTACATAAAATGGCAGCAGTCTGGATCGGTATGCACTGACTCCTCTGTCCAAAGCTTTGGAAGTGTCCTTCATTGTAACATGTTCCAGTCAGGTAGCACAGATGTGAGGGCATTTGTGCAGAACACAAGGGACCGTATTCAGATATTCAGAGAACCTTTTGGTGGGAAGTTCTGTGTGGTTTTAGGTACATTTTAACTGCACATGCATAGTAACTACATGTACACAATCTACGTTGATTTTACATACGGAAGTCCACTAGGTACGGACTTGTGAATCGCACGTGGGTAGATCCGTACGGGGAGGGGCGTGTTTATAATCCATACGGAGAAAGATCCGTAAAAGTGGGTGGGGGAGGCATTTAAATGACCATTTGAGGGCGCGGTGAGGGCGCAGATAGGTAGATACGCACGTACGGATCTATTATATGCACGGAAATGCCCACTTAAAGATACAGGTGCTCGAAGCACTTGTAAGTCGCCGTCAGCCTGTTTGTGTGAGGGGCGTGTCATGGGTGTTACCTTGCTACGTCCAAGCGTATATTTGCAAACCTGACGGATCTCTGAATACGGACCAAGATGTGATCCAAATGCTTGGTAACTAAGTGAAAATTGTAACGTGCCATCAGGTCCTTAATCACAATTTGTGGTTAAAAGCAGATTTTGGCAAAACAAATGTAATTGTGGCCATGTTTACAGTCATACGTGTTATTAGAAAATCTGCTTATACCATATTATACTGTGATTTGTTAATATGATTCAGTTACTGATACACTTGATTTTTTATTGTTATTTTATTATTAAGCAGTTCATGCATTTTTAGGGTGCAGGAAAAAAGGGGTAAAAGAGAACAAATTATACTGCAGTAGTATATTGAGAATTACATAACAATCACAAATATAACAGCACTATATAAGGACAGACTAAGTAGGGAAATAAAATTAAATAAACCACTCAAAGATCAACAGGGGGTATATATAACACCATCTCAATGACCATTACCAGATAGCATTAAAAGCAATAGTTTAGCTATATCTGCGAATAGCCCTCATCTTCCTGGGGCATTTCTATCAACTAAACAGGTGCAGAGAGCTGGAGTCCACCACCTTCTGCCTCACTACCAAGCCTTGCTTCCGAGACATATTCCAACCAAGGAAACCATTTAATCCACAGGGAACTTGGCCTTCATAGAACAGATCGTCCCTCTTGTCTCCATATCATAGCTATACTGGGTTTTAGATGTTATTTTAGCAAGAGTGGACAATTATGGAGATCTCCAGTTTTGTAGGATGGCCACCTGAATGGCTATTAAAATGTGACCCATAATATACCTATTGTAGTTCAGGAACTCTGAAGGGTAAAGATACAGTAAAGCTGATTCCAGCGAAGGTGACAGATTGGACTTGAAAATATTGTTCATTAATTGGAAAACTTGCCTCCACAGGGGCGGAACTAGCAGACAGTCCCAAAAAATATGGAAAATATCCTCCACCAAAAAAACTTAGACTGCTCAGCTCAGTTACGTATACGATATCATTTCTTGTGGCTTACCAATACAATGGTCTTTTTTCAGAAAAAATATTGGACGGCAGCTGAATGGATAATGATGGCATTTTCCAGCAGTTTCCATTTGAGAAAGTGATGGTGATGCAACTCCTAGGGTCAGATTTACTAAGCTGCCGCTTTGGAAAAGTGGAGATGTTGCCCATAGCAACCAATCAGATTCTAGCTCTCACTTTCTTTTTACATACTAGAGAATGTCAGCTGAAATCTGATTGGTTGCTATGGGCAACATCTCCACTTTTCCAAATCTGCAGCTTAGTAAATCTGGCCCCTAGAGCTGCGAAGTTATACGTTGACCATTATATGTCGACAGGTGAGTTTCCTCCATGCCCCGCAGCCTTACCCTCCCTTTAAGCCCTAGCCTTATACCCGCTGCAACCACCGTAGCCTGTAGCTATTGGGAATTAGGAAATAGGTTCCCGTTCCCAATTGCAATTTTTTATTTGCAGAGGTTTTCAAACAATGATAGAGCCTCCATTCAGCTGGGGACTGTATGATTTTCTATATAGGGTTGGCTAGACTGGCAACTGCATACCATATGTCAGGGGTAATGTGGGTTCTATATGGCAGCTTCACCAACATCTGCTTCATTTTAAGTAAATTGCTCATAGTTTGCTCATAGTGTGGACCGGATTCAGACTTTGGAAATAGAGGAAAGAGGTGGAAATATACACAGAATTTCAGTAAAAGTAATTTTATTTTTGCATGCATTGAGAATACTTTGCTTTTGCTGATTACACAGATACTGACCAGTTTTACTCAACTGTTATGAGACTTGGGCTGGGAAACACAACCCCTCCACCCTAATACTTTTTGCAACAAATTAATTTTGCATTTCCTGCAAATCAACATGGTTTTGCCCGGGCCTAAATTTCCACCTGTTTTCCTCATACTTTCAAACTCTAGATTCATTTCTGGTCTGGATTCAAAAGGAAGCCAGAATTACCAGAATTACCAATCCTATATTTGCGGTGTACGAGGACAGTGCACACCCCCTGCACTCCTCTCGCACGTACGGCCCTTCTGCATACAGAACCCTATCTCAAGTGTCTACGTGCAGAAGGACAGCATATGAAATGCAGGATCGTATGTAAGGGCTTAGCCAAACCATCTTGTATGCATGATGAGTGAACCTGTCTCATCTCCGGAGACACACTTGGACTGCAGCATTGGTAAAGTTTTGATGTATATGTAAGTAGTCAGTAGGTGTGCACTGCGAACCGACAGCTGACTGCAGCATGCAGTACTATCTCTGGATCTGGTCCTGCTCCTCTCCTGCTAGTCCCCACTCCTGCTCCTCTCCCGCTGCTATTCTCTCTCTGTCCCTCCACTCTGTCCTGTCCTCTCTCCTCTCCCTCCATCTGGTCCCTCTACACTGTCTTGTCAGCTACTCATCTCTCACTCTCTCTTCTTCTCTGGAGCTGTGTCTTGCTGCCCACTACCGGAGCTCCATTACTAATTATAGTTTAGTTTAAGGTTAGGATTAGGTTTAGGATTACAGTAAGTGTCAGTATAATAATATTCTATCTGACAAGTGTTGAGTAACTGACCTTGTCAGATAAAGGAAAGTCACCTGATGGAATTCCATAACCCAACCGCCTGTCCACACATGCTGAAAATGCCTTTCACAGGATGGACTGTGGATTCCTGTCATTGGTGCTGGGACATATAAGCATAGTTCCACTTTGTTGTGGTAGAAATCTGCCACTGTACAAAAACCCCACAGCGTGATAAAAGTAAATGGCACCATTTTAGCTCCATTCTCATTTACTGATGATACCAGACAGGGCTGCCCTCTGTCCCCTCATATTTTTGTACTGTGCATTAAAGCCTTGTCAAGATCTAACTCTAACCCTGTAATACCTTGTAACCCTTGTTTCTGCTCTCTTCTCTTGTGGCAGTCTGTTATAAGCTGTTGCAGGGAGGTAGTGCCAGTGACACAGTGAATCTGGATTGGCTCAGTCTATTCTCCAGAACCTTGCTGCTCGGATCCATCTCTTCCTGCTGTGAGCAACACTACACCTGACGACCAGGTTATTATACAATGGATATATCGGGGATCTTTGCAGACATATAGTGCCTCGGGGTAAATTCACTCAAAAGTGCCGTATGAGGGTAAGGTGCAGATAATTATAACTTGGAAATAAAAGTCCTTTGTTACTCACATATATCGTTGGGTATCCGAAGTTTTGTTAGACCACTGTATATAAATCTCAGGTTCCCAACAGGGATATATCCCCTTGCAGGCGCTATGCGCCGACTATGGTGAGGGCAGACTTTTTTTCTTTTTATAGGTGTCCGGTCTCGTTACAGTCCTGCTTTACAACTCACTCACAGATTCCATTCATGTTGGGAGTTAGGAGTAGTGCTTCACTTGTTGTGAGTGCCTGTGCCGTCAGGCACAATCTGCAATCCCCGTTTTAAAATGCACACATCATAAAGTGCACCAGGATGAATTCTTTCACAGATGAATAGTGTCCAGCAATATGATTAAAAGATCTGAGGTCTATCGGGCTCTTACGCGTTTCTCCGATGTGGTTTCGTCAGAGAGCATGTTAGAAAATGGCTAGAGCTGTTGGTCTTAAGTGTTTCTTTTACAGGTGCTAATAATTTCAACTAATTAGCTGAAAAAATTCTCAACATAACATAACATAGCTAACATGCTCTCTGACGAAACCACATCGGAGAAACGCGTAAGAGCCCGATAGACCTCAGATCTTTTAATCATATTTTTTCTATATTATTTCTATTGCGGGATTGGTCATCCCAGTATAGCAGCCTGAGTGGTGATTGTAATTTAGAGTAGCTGCTTTTTTATTCACCTACCCCACTTTTTGAGCGCTGGAAGACACTTTCAGAGTCTATACTTATCCCTTATTATACAATGGGTTCCCAGAGTCAGTACTTCTTGGTCTTGCTCCATGCCCCAGAAAAACAATGCACTTGTCATCATGAGTGTGTGAGTAGGTGGAAGTGGGGCTGTACTTATGTTGTACCTAGGGGCAGACTAACCTCTAAATCTGGCTCCAGTTCTCCATAGAGTTTCACCAGCATGGAAGACACTACACTATCCACCATTTTCTTTTAGTTCCTTCATAGGAATAGGTAATACCTTCACCAAATTGAGTATAACTAGGAGTCTCCTCCACACCCCCTCAACTCCAGAAGGCTGGGTAGGTACGATTTAGGGCCAGATTTACTAAGCTGCGGGTTTGGGAAAGCAATCAGATTCTAGCTTTCACTTTTCTATTACATACTAGAGAATGTCAACTAGAATCTGATTGGTTGCCATGGGCAACATCTCCACTTACCCAAACCAACAGCTTAGTAAATCTGGCCCTTAATCTTGTGTCCAATTCACTAACAGCTTCCATTATCATGTTTCAGAGAATACAGACAAAGGTTAACAAATGGCTGGGTTTAAGTTACTATTACTTTTCACAATTTATTGCCTTGCTTGTATAGCAAAATGTCCTTTAAATAAGTTAATGTATCTTACCACATTTAACAGCCAAATGCAATAGCTAGTTAAACCCCTGGGTTTATAATAAAGCATAAATGTCTGCAAACCTATAAATATTGTATCATATGCAGGAAAATATTCTTTGTCAGGGCTTAAAATACAATAAAGAAGGATTACTTGCCAATGGTGGTGCGCGACATGGGATTTAATGGTGAAAAAAAGCTCAACGTCTCAAGAAAATGTTACGGAGAAAGAAAATACAGATATGTGGAATGTAGAATTAACCATTAATGAAGCTAGAAAAAACGAATCCAGGTAAGCAGATTTCCTGGTATACGGACTCGGAAATCTGGACATTCTAGCACATTTGACAGATTTTAAGATAACATATCAACAAATTGATATTTTCTTTGCTATTTGTTTACACAGAGTTTGAAGAGATCTTTGGCCGGATTTACTAAATGCGATTTAGTTAAACTAAGGTAAATTCAGGCTTAAATCGAAGGAGATGAGGGTTTGTGAAAATCGCCATAGAAACATTGCTACGACGATTTGTAAAATTACAGTCATTTGTAAAATTTCTGCCAACTCGCCTCTAACTCCGGTGAGAAAATAGAGGTGGGTGAGAGTGTCGATTTCATTAAAATTGGCACTCACGCTGAGAAAAAGAACCACCTGTCAAAAAAACAAACAAAAAAAACCAAAAACTTTTTAATACTTCAAATGGCTGCCGCAGCAACCAATTAAGCCTTAGCATGCTGCGGCATCTAGTACTATAAGGCACAGCATGCCCTTGTATTTTAGAGCATGCTGTGTCTTACAGTACTATACGCGGCAGCATGCCAAGGGTTAAGCGCAAGCTGCTGTAACCATATTGGACAACATTACCAAAAAAAGTTCCCGTTACATAGTAAAGTCACCCGTTACACAAAAAAACATTTACATGGCCCCGATCCGAATAAATAAATAATGAATCTGCCCCAATTCTAATAAATAAATAATCTGCCCCTAACATAATAAATAAATAATGAATATGGCCCGATCAGAATAAATAAATAATGAATCTTCCCCAATCCTAATATATAAATAAATAATCTGCCCCGAATATAATAGGTAAAAAAAGAATATGGCCCAATCCGAATAAATAAATAATGAATCTGCCCCGATCCTAATAAATAAATAATCTGCCCCGAACATAATAAATAAATAATGATTATGGCCCGATCAGAATATATAAATAATGAATCTGCCCCAATCCTAATATATAAATAAATAATCTGCCCCAAATATAATAAGTAAATAATGAATATGGCCTGATCAGAATAAATAAATAATTAATATGTCCCGATCCTATTTAATAAATATTAAATGTCCCGTGATCCTAAAAAAGGATTAATGGATGGCCCGATCCTAAAATATTAAGAATAAATGTGCCTCAATCCTTAAAAAAAAACCAAAATATAATGTGGCCCGATCCTCACATGTAAAATAGCTATGGCCTGATCCTTTACTTCGAAAAATCATTGGGGCTTTTTAAAGTGTAAAAAAAAGCCCCTCATTTATTTTACCAAAACATTTACTTAAAAGAAATAATAAAAAATTTACTTTCCACATTTCTGAAGGCAATGATCGGGACTCTGGCTCCTCTTCTCCTCTAGGCTGTTGCACATGCAGAGCTCCTTCCTCCTCGGGGTATCTCCGGCGAATGACTGATGCCATTAATGGGACCCTATATATACCCTCTGGCGCGAGATCCTATGCCCTTTAAAAATCGCCATACATGCTGGAGATTGTAAGTCTCCAGGGGAAATCGCCCCTTAGTAAGTACAGCAATTTTGTTTTAAAAAATCGTCGCCAAACTCCGGCGATGTCCCGCGATTTTTATGGGCGATTTATCTCACCCCTTAGTAAATTTGGCCCCTTGCATACACACTATACATATACAATCAGTACTTGCAATTGTACAATTATCTGCTTGTACTATTGCAAGGAAATACCTACTACCCATACACACTAGTAGGAAGGCAAATAAGATTATTATAATGAGCTAGAATACTGGAGTAGCTAATGTTTATAGTGCAGTGCTAAAGCATGGTCTATGAACATTAGTTGTTTAAAAAAAAATCAAAAAATCCTTTATACAAATCACAAAATTTAAAAAAAACATTAAGTATCCCTCTATTTGAAACCAACATTAGCGTTGTACAAGGCTGGTGCTAGTATCAGAAATTCAGGGGAAAGAGCATTGTGTGGTCACCCCAATGTTTCCAATACCAGCACTAGGCTTTACTAGCTTGGGCTGCTGGGGTATCCCCATAATGATTCTAGACAGCTCCAGTTCTGGTTGGCACCAGGACTGGTACTCCCAAGAGGGTTGGACCTGCAAAAACATTAGCAGTTCCCCCCTCCCTAGTACAACCAACCATAGTGCCATTTTATATAGGTATATAAATTTAAAAAGGTGAAAAACTAAAGAGGGTATAGTAAGGCTCAAAATAGAGAGTGGGAGTCTTGTTGAGGGTGGAAGGGCTGTGCCAGATCATCTTAACAAGTATTTCTGTTCAATAATCACAAAAGAAAGAGAGGGAAAGGGACCACATTTAAATGGGAAAACTATTAATACAAAGGAGGCAATTACTACTACTTTCTCTGAGGAGCAGTGAGTAAAAGAACTTTCAAAGCTGAAAGTGGACAAATCAATGGGACCAGATGGGATACATCCGAAGATACTAAAAGAACTTAGAGGGGTGCTGGCAAAACCATTAACTTTAATTATTCAATCAGTCCCTAATAACTGGGGTGATAGCAAATGTCATCCCTCTGCATAAATATGGAAGTAGGGAAGAAGCATTAAACTAACAACCAGTGAGTCTAACATCAGTAGTAGAGAAATTGATGGAAACACTGTTAAAGGAACAAATTGTACAGTATCTTAAATCCAGTAACTTACAAGATCCCAAGCAGCATGGATTCACTGGGGGAAGATCATGTCAAACAAATCTTATTGAATTTTTTGACTGGGTGGGTAAAGTATTAGATAATGGGGGAGCTGTAGACATACCTTATCTAGATTTTAGCAAGGCTTTTGACACTGTGCCACATCAAAGACTGTTAAATAAGCTGGAAACTATAGGATTGGACGTAAAGATAGTTGCATGGATACAATCTTGGTTACAGGATAGACAACAGAGGGTGTAGTAAATGGAATGCCTTCTGGGGATGGTAATGTAACCAGTGGAGTACCCCAGGGTTCTGTACTTGAACCAGTGATATTTTATATCTTTATAGGTGATATTGCCTGTGGTATCGATGGGAAAATATGCCTTTTAAAAGATGACACAAAGATATGTAACAGGGTAGACACGCCAGGAGGGGTACACAAAATGAGGGATGATCTAGATAGACTAGAGGAATGGTCAGGAGAGTGGCAACTGCAGTTTAATGCCAAAAAATGCAAAATCGTTCATTTGGTGCACAAATGACCCAAAAGCTCAATATATCATTAATGACACTACATTAGAAACTAGTTAGCAGGAAATGGATCTAGAAGTCATTATTTCATGGGACTTAAAGGTAGCCAAACAATGTAACAAAGCAATGGAAAGGCAAGTCAGATGCTTGGTTGCATAGGGAGAGAAATTAGTAGCAGAAAGAGAGAAGTAGTGATGCCTTTATAGATCGTTGGTACGCCCTCACCTAGAATGTTAAGTTCTGGAGGCCATATCTTCAGACAGACATCAATACATTAGAGACTGTGTAAAGAAGAGCAACTAAAATGGTCCATGGCGTGTGTCACAAAACATACCAAGAAAGGCTAGAGGAACTAAACATGTATAGCTTGGAGCAGAGAAGGGAGAGGGGGATATGATAGCAGCTTTCAAATATATCAAGGGTTGTGACCGGCTACAGGAGGGTGGCATTTTTCAAAGGAAGAGGTGTAATAGAACACGAGGGCATGAATATAAACTGGAGGGTGGTAGATTTAGAGGAAACGTGCGAAAATATTACTTCACTAAAAGGGTGATAGATAAGTGGAATAGCCTCCCATTTGAAGTGGTTGAGGCTAACATAGTAGAACATTGTAAACATGCTTGAGCTAAATATAAGGATATCCTAAATCTCAAACTAAATTAAGGGTAAATAGGATCTAGGGGCAGTATACTTTTAAATAAACAACTGGGCAGACTGGATGGGCCATGTGGCTCTTATCTGTCGTCACTTTCTATGTTCTTCCCCTACATGTGGGGGCACCTCACATTTTATTTACTGGTTTTTTGTTTTTCTGGGCCTGATCCAGAACAACGCACGCTGGCGAGCTAACGCTGATCATAAGCGTAAAATCGACAGAAAAAAAGCACCGCTTATGCGCCTAGTGACAACTTCCGGTAGTAACACACTGGTTTACGTAGCAGTGATTCTGGCGTCCGTATACTTTGCGTTTTTACCGAAGAAGGGGCGTATTTATACTACGAATTTCGTATGGAAGCTGGAGTTAAGGAATATAGGTGGGGGGAGCCATTTAAATTGTACAGTATGGGCGCGCTAAGCGTCGTTAATATGCAATAAACGTACGGACGGCCGCAGGAACGAACACAAAAGTTAGGGTAGGGTTTGACGAGCGTATTGAAGCTAAACTAGGTACGAGCAAGGGGAGTGCCTATTGCCGTGCATCGGTGGTACGTTCAGCTAAGCACACCAGCATAGGTCTGGCTCAGGCCCTCTGTGCTGTGCTGTAATGTGCCTTGCTGCATATCTACATACATATGAACACCCAGCTATCGTTTACACTGGGTACAGTGGTAGGTGCTGCACACTTTTTTTTTACAGCTATCGGTCTGTTAAAAATCAATTCTCAGGGTCATCTGGCTGTAAACACTATACAACTATCAGGCAAATAACGCAATTATTATAATTGTATAGTTTGTGCCCACATTGAGACATTTGAGAACACAGGACCAGATTCAGACTCCCGCACGCTTTCCGTGCGTGCAGGAGTCTGTAATAACGCGAGACAGAGGGGGGTGCACACCCCCTGTCACTCCCCTCTCTCGTGCAGGCTTTATGGCAGCTTACGCTGCCATAAGCCTGCATTAAATCAGACGTGAGGATTAGTGGTCCGTACGACCGCTGATCCGCTGCAGTGTGGGAGCCCCCTCTCACACTGTACAATTTAAATGCTTCCCCCCACCCGCTTTAGCGAGCGAGTATAAGGGAAGCACAGCCCATTTCCTCGGAAATGGGCTTGGACGGTACAAAGTTCCGTCCGATTGTTGCTACGCTAGGGTTACTATAGTAACCGTAGCATAACATCTGGAGGGCACAATGCCTGCGTAAGTGACCTGCGTTATTAATTCTGAATCCAGTCCACAAATATTACGATCAAACTTCTAATGCTATATACTTTTAGATTTTTATTAATACATTATGATACTCTCTACAGCAGGAGCACTGTAACACACTGAAATTTTTACTGCACTAATGAGATTTTAATATAATAAAAAATAAAAGTTTTGCAATCTGTACTGGTGTCAGTGAACACTGTTCCATATACATCAATACCTCCCAGGTCAACAGGAATCCAGCAACAATCAGCTCCCATGACCCCGCACAACACATCCACCACAATCACCATTAGCTAAGCCAACAGCTGGGAAGAACGTGATGGAAACCAGGCATAGAGATGTGGGATACCAAAGGAGAAGAAAACAGCAGTGACATCAAAACATCTAGCGAGGCAAATACCCTGCTGTAAAATCTGAAGTCTAGTGAATCAACTACAACCCTTACAGCACCCAGACATCCAGGAAGACCCACAAATCACCATCATACCCAGAAGCAGAGGTGCAGTGTGACTATCCTTAAATCCCTATATGTGAAATGGCAAGTCATCTAAATGTGCATCTGATACCACAATATATTATCCACTGGGTATAGAATACTACACTATCATCTTTGTGTCTGCTCTCTTCCTGTTTTTCCCTAAACAGCTATTTCTATCTTTACCCCTCTTTCCTTGCATCTGGCACCGGAAACACCAGGAGACCCTACCACAAAAACCACAGTTCCCGAGACATAGGGCTATATTTACCAAACTGCAGAAAAGGAATAGTAGACAATAGCAACCATTCTGAGAGATTCTAGCTGTCACTTTCCGAATACATACTAGAGAATGTGAGCTAGAAACTGATTGGCTGCTATACGATAAAGCTCCACTTTTGCTTTCCCGCAGATAAGTAAATCTAGCCTTTGGATTTTCTAATTAATACCAGACAAAAGCACTGATATATATAGTGTTATATTGCATGGACCCCTTGCAACGTTAAGTTTTTCAGTACTTCTACAACCTTTGTATATACTGAAGTTTCATTAACCCATAGTGCTGTTGGGACAATATTTATGTAGAGCAGTTAATTTACACATCAGCCCAAATAACACTATAGTCTTTAGAGCTGGACTCATTTTTGAGCATTAGTGTTCGGTACTTATGAAACTGTATTTGAAAAAAAAAAAATTCTGACATTTTTGCTTGAATCACCCATCCACTACATGTTTATTCACTTTAATATATAGAGTTGTATAGTGAATTGTACCTATATATACTATAGCACCCAATACTTAATATTTTCTGTGTAGCTAGATTAATAGTTATTTTTAATTTAAAATCCACAGTGCAATTGATGAAATGAACTAATTATCCACTAGATGGCACTCTATGGAAAAAATGGATGACAGGGTGTTGTATCATGACAGTCGGTCATGTATTTACAAGAGTGAAAGTCTGGCATATAACCTCAGTATCAGGCATAGGCAACCTGTAGCCAACAGCATAGGCATAGAGACACATGGCAAAGCATAATGGAACTTGTACTTTCATAACACCTGGGATGCCAAAAGTTGTCTATGTCTGTTCTAGATGGTACAAAGTTATCACTCAAGTCATACTTCCTCTATAGAAGCTATTAAATTTGCTTCTTTTAATTTCCATATTCTTCCTTTCAAACTTCAAAAATGGCCTCACAATGGGGATTTCTTCAGACAATCTGACAAACAGAACACACGAAAATTCAACAGTGTCCTCCATACATTGAGTGATTGAGTCTGATGCAAGCGATTATCTGCCCCTAGTGGTTGTTCAGTAAAAAAAATATTTTCCTCACTCATTTACAGGTGTGGTATATACTGTAATACCTAAAGTAATTTTCATACACTCAACACTAGGTAGCATTAGTGTATGAATGCCTACAAATATGAACATGATGGAGTTTTATCCTGACAACACAAAGGTTTATTATTATACCGACCATAGTGTTGCTGATAGTTAAAAGTCCAAAATTAACACTAAACCTACCTACAGCCTAACCATCGACTAACAGCTACCTAATTCTAAACCTCCCATAACCCTAAAACTAACATCATAACTAACATTAAGTATAATTTTCACTCTTCTATGTCATGTTAGGTCACGTGGAAATGTCAAGTAAGCGTCCCTGACAAGTGTGGAAATGTTGAGCTGTTGTTCTCATCAAGTGCAGATACATCACTCTGGTGTCACTGTAGATCTTTCATCCAGCAATCCAGCGGTGTCGACCTCTCATTCGGAGAGACTTAAGATAAGTAGAGTAATTGTAACCCTCTAACCCCACATTTATAGACCACCATGGGGTCCATTTACTAAATTCAGCGCAGATAGCATTGTTTAAGTAATCCAGGCTCGCTGTGCCTCACAGCGAGTGAGGACAATTCACCCCCCACATTTACCAATACTTACCCCTCTGGCGAGGTCCCGTGATGGTCTGGACTTTTGCTGGAAGCACTCAGTCCCGCTCATAGATGAAGTTGCGGCGCATGCACAGCATAGCAAAGTTCTGGGACTTAAAAAAGTCCAAAAAGTCGCGGTGTGCCGGGAAGGTAAGTTTAACTCTTTATTTATCCCCACCGAGATACCTATTGGTGTTCCATGTTCACATGAACAAGGAACACCATTGGTAACTCCAGTGGGCAAAATATACATTTAAATATAGTTTATAGTTAAATAATTAAAATGATTTATTAATTATAAAAAAAACACACACACAAAAAAAAGAAAATGTAATATTTTTTATTTTATATAAGATTCCAGCGTCTCCCTATACATAACCCCACTTTCCTCCCCCTAATAACAGCTATTAGGGAGAGGAAAAGGGGGGTATACAGGGAGACAGCTGAAATACTTCCACTAACGCCATCTTCAGATGACATTATATATAGTATCGGCGCAGACTGTTAAAATCCATTGCAGATACTTAGTACATACAGCGATCAGCCGGCCCACATTCATTAGAGTGGGCCAGCGATCGGTAATGTAGAAGCTGATGATCACCATGGTTTCCATGGCGATCATAGCTTTGTAAATACTGAACACTTCGTTTTAAGGAGATAAAGATCGTTTTCAGGTAAAAACAGTCTTTATCTCCTGAAAACAAAGGGCCTGATCCAGACCTACGCTCGGGCGCATTTTTACGACGGGCATAAGCGTAAAAACAGCCACTTGTACTTACTGCGCATGCGCGGTGCAGATGTTACACTTTGAAATTCTGAGCGTATGGGCCTTGATCGTAACACCTTCGTAAATACGGTCCAGTGGGTGTGCCTGCCATATGAAATCCGTAAATATACACCGAGGACAGGATGAGGCATTTAAATTGTACAGTATGGGCGTGCTAAGCGCTGTAACTACGCATTGAGCTTACGGACGCCCACGGTTACGATCAGAAAAATTAGGGTAGGGTTTGCTGGGCATAAGAAGGCAAAACTAAGTACAACCAAGGGGAGGGCCGAGGGGAGTGCATCGTAGGTATGATGGCGAAAATACGCTACGCACATGAGCGTTTCATGAGCATAGGTCTGGATCAGTCCCAAAGTGTTTACCATTTAGTAAATGGAGCCCCATATGTCTATAAACTAACATTTAAATAAAGCACTGGACAGCATGAAAAGACATAGAAAGGTTAGAAGCAGATTCTACTCTTCTGTAACCTAAACTTATACTCTTCTGTATAATATATAATAATATAAACATGTAAAACATCATTACATTTTGTTATGCTTTTAAAGCATAGATTAATGAATGTGGAAAAATTCGATCTAAACTGTTGCTTGTTCTTTACATTGTGGCATCTAAAATGTCATTCCCTTTCTCAGATAATATTTATACAAAGAATCGCCAGAAGAAATAGCGTTAAAACAACAGCCCTCTTGACATCGGTAAGGAGATCCAGACTCCCAATTAAAAACACTTGTTGTCATAAATAATCAGATGAAGAACGTGCTGTAAACTATTCTACCAATGTAAATGAAATGGGTCAAAAACTGATTGTAATTAGAAATGGTAATACAAATGAATCAATATAAATAAATAAATATAAATTATAAACCACAGAATAGTTTAATGCTGTAAATATGGTGAAACATCAAAGCTTGGTAATAGAAAGTAAGCAGTCTATGAAATTAAACGTTCATTAGACAGCCCCAAAGGAGGAGTCCAAAGTGGTAAATAAGTTACTTGAACATTGCCCAGCCCCCCAATTCTTCTTTATGATGCACATGTGCCGTATCCCCCTTTGTAAAAAAAATCCTTGGAAGGAAGAGATATTGAGATATAAATCAGAATATATAATGTTATACATTTTATTATAAACGATCAACAAACAATCTTGTAAATCCATACTAATCAATACACATCGTGACATTAAAATAACAGACTGAAGTTAAAAACCTTCCTTTAAAGGACTACAGATTGATGGTAAAGAACAGTCACGTACTCAATAGTAAGCAAGTGCGGCTCTGCAGCTTCTACTCCCGGACAGTGAATCACTGTAGATCAGTCTGTGACCGTGGAGACAGGCATGCAAACTCTAGCGCGTTTCGGAGCCGAAGGTTTCCTTTCTTAAAGCGTTGGTGCACAGAAAGAGGGGCTGGCTTTATTTAACTCTTAATCAAGCATATAAAAATTTTGTAAATCACTCTGCTGACCATGGAGCTGATTCAGAGTTGCACTTACACCTTTTTTAGGTGCAAGTGTAGAACTGAGCAATACCATGTTAAATTGCAAGGGGAGCCAGATTTAAACTGTAAAACCAGAATTAAAATTAGGAGGTGAAGTTTCTTATCTCAACTCCATTTTATAGAATAAACATAAAGCTATTCAGTATGTGAGTTCTATGTGTAAATGTAAAGTATTTTCTCTGCATGCAAAATTTTTTAATTAAAGCCCCTTACTTTGAAAAAAGGTTTAGCCAAGCTGTACACTTGCACCTAAAAAAAAGTGTAAGTGCATCTCTTATCACCCCCCATATACCTTGAAGGGAGTATACTGCGAACTGCAAAAATTTCAATAAACTAACACAAGGTACCTAATTATTGCAGAGAGAGGATAAGAAGCTATTTCCAAGCTGAATATGGCTTAATTACTTAATCACATTGGGGTAGATCCAGAACTCCGCTTGCAATACGTTTACTCGCGTACCTTCTATACACTCCTATTGGCACACCCCTTGAATGTACGTATTTTGTCCGAGATACGCTTTCCAAATTCTACCTTAACTTTTGCCCACGTAACCGATGTCGTCCGCTCACGTACATATGTGCAACACGTATTTATGCAGCGAACCACGCCCATACAGTACACTTTAAATACAAACCCCCGCCTACATAGCGTATTTCAGACGTATTTTAGACTCACGTAAAATTGACACGCCCACACGTAAGGATTTACGTGAAACATACGTGAATGGCCCATACGTTCACATTTACGCTACGTTACAGAGCGTATTTTCTATGGTGCACATGCGCAATACTTACCAAAACGCGATTTTACGTCTCCGCCACGTGTAAATTAGCTCACAAGCGTTGTTCTGGATCTGGCCCATTGCGTCATAGTGGTCCCTGTTATCTGTTTATATAGAGATGTGACAAAAAATAAGAGTTCATCTCTCTTACATTCGGACCAACACTTGGGGTAAATGCCAAAACAGTTCTATTACAGGCAAGGAATACTAAAACTTATAGGTTGGGAGAAAATCAGTAAATGGACACCTTATAGGAATTCTATAAAAATCATATAAAAGGACCATATAAAAGGGGGACCATACAGAGCCATTATATTCATATACAAGAAAAATCATATCCACAATAGAAAAAGTTTTGGTTTTACAAGATCTTTATAATAAAATGTATACCATTATATATTCTGATTTATATCTCAATATCTCTTTCTTCCGAGGATATTGTCTACGAAGGGGGACACGGCACATGTGCATTATAAAGAAGAATTGAGGGGCTGGGAAATGTTCAAGTAACTAATTTACGGCTTTGGACTCCTCCTTTGGGATTGTCTGGTGAACTTACTTTTTATTACCAAACTTTGATGTTTTACCATATTTACAGTATTCAAACGAGACAGTGGTTTAAAATTTATTTATATTTATTTATTTAGATTAATTTGTATGCCCAGTTTTAATTGCAATCAATTTTGACCCATTTCATTTACATAGGTAGAATAGTTTACAGCATGTTCTTCATCTGATTATTTATGGTAACATTTATATAGACTAGAATAACACCAGATAGCCTCCCATCTGAGGTGGTTGAGGCTAACACAGTAGAACAGTGTAAACATGCTTGGGATAAATATAAGGATATCCTAAATCTTAAACTAAATTAAGGGTAAATAGGGTCTAGGGTCAGTATAGGTTTAATTAAACAACTGGGCAGACTGGATGGGCCATGTGGCTCTTATCTTTCGTCACTTTCTATGCTTCTATGTAATAATGGAATACTATTGTTGTAAGATACTTCAGGGTATTGGAAATGAGAAGATGCAGTTTATTTGTTGGAAATACTCACAAATGCATTTATTAAAGGACAAAAAAATATCCTATTTGGACTCTGCATTAGGGGGCAGTAATGAGGAAGTCACAGCATCATAGGACAGGATCCCTCTGTACACAGACATTCCACCTAAAGCTCGACAGATCAAATTGTCCGGACATTTCTATTTTTATAAAAACAATAATATAATATTTCAATGTTAGGAAAATCCAACGTCATTTATTCAATCAATGTAAGATTATCTTGCTCATATTGAACTGACTCAGTGACAACTCTGTAGAAATAGCACAGGAAATGACCAGCTGAAATAATTCTGAAATAAGGTGTGGTAGGTTGCATTCAGGTGTTTAGAAACATGTGGTAAAAGGGAATTTTTCTGAGCTTTTTTGTTTGTTTAGTTTAGTTTTTTTTTTTAGTCATAGCTGTTCAGCTTGTCGCTGTCTGAAACTATACTGCACTAAGCCCCAGAAGTCTAGTCTAAAGTTCATGATACCACTTCATAAAAAAATAAACAAACAAAACAAACATTTCCCATTAAGTTTCAATTTCTGGCAGTTGTTATATATATTTTATTACATGCCTGCTACTTGTGTTTTTCATTGTGGCTATCTAATGTGTCATTACCTCTCCTAAAAAAACGTTAACAGAAATTTAGTCTGGAACACCAGTGAATACTGGAATGTGCCATTTATATTTGTAAGAATACCTCAGGGCACTGAGAATGATGAGATGCAATTTCGTGGTTGAAATTTTTTTATGCACGTCTTTAGTAAAGGAAAAAAATTGTGCTGTTGGGACTCTGCATTTAGTTGCAGTAATGAGGAAGTCACATCATCAAATAAATTAAATAAGTAAGTGATCATCATAGGACAGGATCGAGACTTCTGATTATGGCTCCCCACTGGAACCAGCCTGCCAAGTGATTTTAAAATTTACAGGGTGTCCTCATTTTAGACCCTTACTGTAGAATTAAAAAGCCTGACCCTCGCACTCACTCCTGTTCCACCATCATAGTCCCAATTGGAAGAAAACAGGATCATTTGACTGTGTGCATTCATTCCAGTTCTTGGGTGTGCAGAAGCAAATATTGGGTGCTTTCCAGTCCTGGTGGTAAAAGCTCACTGGTCGCAAGTCTGGATCTGGTCCATAGTTTAGAAACTTACATGTTCTCATGACCGTAACAGATGAAGCAACTGGGGATGACCTCATGACCTCAACCGTCACCATGTCCACATCTACAAACCCAATCTTATATTCAGATGTAGCCAATGCCACCCCATGTAAGACCTACTTATTACCAGCATTTTAAATCTACATTAAAACTGGCCATACACTAGAGCGATTATTGGCCCCATCATCCAAGTATTGGGAGATAGAGCCAATACACGCTGTAGTAAGTCACTGTGATATTTTTTCAAACACCAAATAAACGTATCAGACATTCTCTAGTACAACTAATTGATCTTTGACATGTCTGATATTTTAAGGAAAGCAGGGTGGCTTAGTGCTGCTCTTATATGGATAGAAGCATCTGTGTGGTAATATGGATATGGAAAATGGTATAAACATAAATGGTATACGGTTAATAGCTGTAGTTCAATGGAAGGGGGGGGGTTACCCTCTGTTGAAGTACAGCTATTATCCACATACCATTTACAACTTTTTTTTTCCATATTCATATTAACACATAGATGCTTCTATCCATATACTGTAAGGGCAGCCTGCTTTCCTCCATTATCTGTCATATTTGATTATTAAGTGTTTCTGGGGCACTTATAAACAGGACACAGTAGCTCCCACGCACACAATTCTCACGCACAGTCCTTTGAGTGCTATCAAAAACTATCTAATATTTTTAAGGGCCTGATATTTTAAGGGAGCCAATCAGCTTACTGAAAGGTTCCCTATTCTGCTTGTGCCTCTCTCCTCCTTGTTATTATCTTTCCCAGCAGGAGAGGTGTATGATACAGATAACGGGACCTTTCCATGGTGGGAAATCATCCTGATTATCTGGCCGCCTCCTGCTGGGATCGGTAATTGTCCCAGTGTATGGCCAGATTTATGGTGTGCCAGTATGTGTACCATCATTTCTTACTAGCCTGTTACTATACACTAGCCTGTGTATACATTACACTGTACCAAATGTTATTATAGTCGTGTTTGCTCTTACACAAGTCTACATACTCTTGCTACCCCAAACTGTGCTTAATTATAGAACCCATTATTGGAACCACAATAAAAAAAAAAACATATCCTAGTTACTAATATACCTATCCACCCCTATATAAGTCCCACTTCATCCAAGTGGCCTCTGGCTGAAATATCTTTCTATTCTAGAGCTTAACAGATCAAATTGTCTGCACATCTGCAGTAAAATATTAATTTCTATTTAAAAAACAATGATATATAAATATTTATATTTATATTTATATATATGGGATAAGTTGCTTTCATTATTTTCTTGCATTCCCCTGTATTTTACAGCCTGCTGCATTCATTTTGTGATAAGTTGTGGATACCATATGAACATTTGGAATTTTCAACTATTTGCTCCTGCATTTTTACCACATGTACCAATTAGTGATAATGCATTTTAGATACTGGGTGTGCTAGGGACATAGGGCTGGATCCAGACTTAAGAAGGAGCTTGAAATTAAGGACATATTAAGTCATATTTCATTTGTTGCAAACAGTATTAGAGTTGAGAGGTGATGTTTCCTATCCCAAGTCTAAATAGTGTGATAGTAAAGCTGGTCAGTATCTGTGTGCAGTAAGCAATTCAAAGATATATCCCTGCATGCAAAGAATACAATTAACTTGACTCCCCCTGAAATCAACATGGTTTAGCCCAGGAGTAACTTTGCTCTCTTAGGATCAGATTCACAACTACGTTATTTTTAAGTTATGTGCCAATTTCTAATTGCTGCGCTTACATAAATTGCGTACATGCAGGCTTTTAAGACCACATGTACACAATCTATGTAACAAAACACTAAGTAGATTGCATAAAATATTTACTACACATGCGCATTAGCGCAGCACTTAGAAATAGGCACATAACTTAAAAATAACATAGTTGTGAATCCGGTTCTTAATTTCAAGCTCCTTCTTAAGTCTGGATCCAGCCCATACAGTGGATATTCTGGCAATTGTGATCATATGCTTTCACAGACTGAACCACATGTGTCATTTATGATTGGTGTTTCTTGAACATTTGAGATCTAGGGATTGATGCTGTGATTCTCTGCCTCAAATGTATATTCTAATTCTATAAATTGAACTGTGGACACTGTTGTTATGAAAATATTATTATTATTATTATTATTATCGTTTACTTATAAGGCGCTACACGGTATCCGCAGCGCCGTAGGCAATAGGAAAGCCAGTAGTTATATATACAATACAATAATTAATACAAGGTATAAACTCATAGAATAAGGAATACAATAAAGGTACAATGCAAAAATAAAATACAGTACAAAAATAGCAGAACAATATACCATATATACTCGAGTATAAGCCGAGTTTTTCAGCTTATTTTTTAGGCTGAAAAAGCCCCCCTCGGCTTATACTCGAGTGATGAAAAAAAAAATGGATACTACATTTAACTTACCTTTGCTGTCCCTCCGGCGGTCCTTGTGGCCGCGCCAGGCTCTCTTCCCCGTAGCTCCGCCTCCGGCCGTCTCCCACATGGTGCGCACCGCACAATGACGTAGAGCTGACCTTAGGTCACCCAACGTACCCGTGCAGCGCGCAACGCGAGGGAGACAGCCAGAGGCACAGCCGCGGAGAGAGCCCGACACAGACGCAGGGACCGCCAGAGGAACAGCCTCTCCTTTCCTTCCGCCGCCCCCCCCCCCCCGCGGGGCCCCCCGGCCTCGCCCCCCCCCCTGGCGGTCCCCGCGTCCTTTGGCACCTTTAACTCATTTAATTATGGGCACAAATTACAGCGCTTCTGTTTATATATTGTACACTGTATGCAATTTTTTTTACTTTTTGTCTTTGTTTTTATGTTTTTAAGTAAGGAAACTGTTGCTGTTTCCTGGGTACAATATGTGGTCAATAAAAGCTACTCAACATTTGTGAGTTGAAAGGTACTGATATTAGTCTTGAGCCATTTTTTAAATACATATATAGGACTTACTCAGCATTGCAAATAAGGTATGACACGTTCATTCAGGTATTTGTAATCATGTGGTAAAAGGTTATTCTTCAGCTTCTTTTATATTTGTTTTATTTAAAAGATATTCCTGTCATAGCGGAACAGCATGACCTTGCCTGGATTAATACTACAGCTAGATTCCAGAAGTTCAGTATAAAGTTCATATCAGATTATAGAAGAAAAAAAAAAAGAAAAAACACCAAACACATAAAAACATTGCATCCTGGCATCAGCTAGATGCTTCATAGCTAAGTTCTGGAAACGGACCTGCCTCCACTAACTGCTCTTTACTCCACGATCTGGCACATGGCCCATATGGAACGTATTACACACTATTTCTATGACAAGGAAGAAAAATTCTTACTTGCCTGGTCACCCTGGCTCTTACAACAGAAGACAAGCCAATTTAACCCCTATACACTCTATACATAGACATACACATCTATACTCTATACTCTGCACTATACATTCATATTTTACTACACCTCCAGGCCCTGATGCGCTACTATTAATTTGCATTGCGTGCAAATTTATTTGCGTATTGTTATTATATGCATGTTATGCTATTAGGAAAGAATATTATCTTTACACATATTAGAAATGTTAACAGTAGTCTTAAGGTCTGTCATCTTTATATAGCATATTGGGTATGTACAGTTTACTTGTATATCTCCACTTATAATACTAATTGTATTCTCTTGCTGTGATGTTACTAACATGGATGACATTTTTGGACTACTGTTTAATAAAATCAAGTTTAAAAAAAAAAAAAATATTGCATAGTTTTATTTTACAGCAATTATTTTAAATATGTAATGGAAACATAAACCATCTAATCATATAGGAGACAAATTAATCTGCAATGCATCTGCTTTGGTTAGATAATAGTAGTATTTTTGGAATTCAATCTTTTTAATTTAAATTTATTGTGAAATGGTTGTCCCAGTGCTCTATTTCCAAGAAGCACATAAGTGCCTAGGCTTTTCTTATAGGAGTGGCAACAAGGGAATGAAAAGGGGATACTGGGCCCCAAGTTTATGAGTGGCCCTTAAGCCCTATCAGCTGTGGAGTGTGACAGTGTCACTTACAGTCCCTAATGCAAGGACTTCTGGCCCTTAGCTTCATTAAGAAGACTTCTGTGTTCTTTCAGAAAGCAAAGTATACAACTGATTCTTAAGGGTATATTTAATAAGCTCGATTTTACTCAAAACGCCCAAACTCACGGGACTTTGCCGGCGATTATGCAATCGCTGTATTCACTAAAGGCAAAGTCACGGGACTTAAGCCTTTAGCAAAATCGACCAGGCAAACATCACTGGACAAAAATCGTCCAAATGGTTGCCGTATAAAATATAGTAATCGCCGTATTCACTAAAAGCAATTTTACTAAATCGCCTTTAGTGCATATGGAAAGCGCTGAAAAACAAAACGCCTTTTGTGTGGGGAGCTTTCATTGAAAGCGCCCCGCACTATACCAGAAAAGCACATGTCAATATACTTGACATGTGTTTTTCTCTATCCAAAAGGCAAGCGCAGCATGGTTGGAATGCTCAGCATGGCTGTGCTGATAGAACTACAATACTACATAAATTCTATAAAAAGGTTAACTCTACTGACTGAATGGTTATTAGTAGCGGCGCCCAAGAAGAGGAGGGAGCATGTCGTCGGGGCAAGTGCCAGAGGAGGCCGAAGAGCAGATGGAAGGGCCGGATCAGATTCTTCAAGCAAGTGGACAAGATTCTACAATCAACAGGAGAAGATTAACTTCAAAGAAAGAAGAAACTACGAGCAACTCTTCCCAAGAATGAGGACAGCTAAACGGTGAGTCAGAAATATTTTTTCTTTACGCAACACACTTAACTTAACAAGAAGTTTAGTAAAACACAGTGTGGCCACCTGTCTTAATTTTACATGGTATGGGGCAACATTATGGATTGTAAATGTTTATTTTATTCACACGTCTGTAAATGTTTATTATGTATGTTTTTTTGACACTGTATTTTTTATTTTATTTTTTAACCGGCTACAGCGCTGCATTCTTATATGGCTTAACATGCTGACGCTGATATTAATACAAGGCTCAGCAATGCTGAGCCTTGTAGTTCTATCAGTTAAGCCATGCTAAACTAAACAACCATGCTGCGCTTGTTTTTTTTTTTTATATTAGACAAAAAGCGACAGCAAATTTTTAAGGGAAAATCGCTGTGCTTTTCTATAGAAAAGCACAGCGATTTACCCCTTGAAAAATCGATGCATCTCAACAGTGCTTTGGAAAAGCGCCAAAAAAATCGCTTCTTAGTGAATACAGCAATTAAAGGCTGAAAATCGACAGAAAGGCACAGCGAGATGTATCGATTTGAAATCGCTTTATAAAATCGAGCTTAGTAAATATACCCCTTAGACTCCACAGTCTGCCAAATGCCTTAGGTTAATCAAATATATTAAGGTAAGATATACATAAATGGCAAATGACACAGTTCCCATTCGCACACCAGTCAGCCAGAGGTGTGGGTCCCTGCTTAGAACTGCCCTATTTCGATAGAAAATGGCTGGGACATCAATTGCTTATGCTTCAATGAGGCATAGCAATCGATCCCCAGAGTACCGAACACGGTGCTCTGAGAGGTAAGTGTAAAAACTACCCCAACCCTTTCCCTACTTCTAATTCTAACCCTAAACTTCCCCTTCCATTACCCTAACCCTCCCTTCAATGCAGCCTGACCCTAACCCTCCCTGCCCCACAGCCTGAACCTAACCCTCCTTTCCCCTGCAGCCTGACCCTAACCCTCCCTTCTCCCTAACCTGACCCTAACCCTCCTTTCTCTATAACCTAACCTTAAGACCCCCCTCCCTACTGCCTGATCCTAACCTTCCCCTTCTATGGCCCTAACCCTAAACTCCCAAGACTAAAAGTCCCCAGAGAGGTAACTCACCTCTCTGGAGCTATCAGCGAGTCTGCAGTGAAAATGAATGGGTGAGTATACTGATCACCATACTCACCCATTCTTAAAAAATTATTATCTAAAATGGCTGCCATTCAAAATAGAGACAGCCGAAAAGGAACTTTTGACCGTCTCTATTTCTAAAAGCAGACCATCGGACCGGGGACTCCCACCGGTCAGACAGTCAGACCTTAATGAAATAAACACATGGAGACAATAGTTGCGTTTAAAAAAGGGAGCATGTTTTAATTATTTCATTAATTGGGCAGAATTGTAATTGATGCCTAAAGCCAGATGGGGGATCAGTGCCTAACTTAACACTTAACTATACTTAACTTAACCAATAACACATTGGCATCTACAGCAAAGCGATCGTACCCAACAGCAACCCAATCATATAGCTCACCCCAGCACCTGGAAGGTGGCATACCTATGGACCCAACCGCTAGGGAATGGTGTCCCCACATCTATCCTGGATTGAGTACCAAAAGACCGTTTGCAACTTAATGTTCCCCTATTAGTGCCAAAAATACCTTGCAGCCCCATTGCTACCTCCACAGCAAAGGTACCCTCAAGTACCAACGCCTGCCACCTCAGACACAACCCAAGGCCCCCAACAAGTCATTAATAATCCGTTCCCTTCATCCACCAAATGAACACCATCCCCTCTATATAAATGCAGAGTGCTAAGCAGGAGATGAATTTCGCTATGGCATAATTAATTTTCTTCATCTTCCTGTCAATTTTAAGAACATTTGCGGCCCCACGCCAACACAGACTTAAAATCATGTATGACCAGGCCATTCTTGTTCCCAGGAATTTACTCATTAAACTTCCAATGTCCGATTTAAATGAACGTTCAAGGTCCCAAAAGGAACGCTTAGTTAAATCATTGCCCCCAAAGTGAATGATCACAACTTCAGGGGGACCGAAAACAATAAGTGCCCGCAACAACAAGTGAGAGAAAAGCTCCCATTTCAAGCCTCGGAACCTGAACCAAGAAAGTTCCCAACTATTCCGTGTACCACTGGCACACCTGGCGGATGCAGCCTGCCCCACTATATAAACATGAGAATGTCAGACAATCCATGCCTGTCTGCTGTGGCACCCTCAACCTGCAATGAAGAACCAGCCCGCAGGTAATACACTAAGAACATATTAATACACATTCAGATTAAGTAAAGAAGACCATTATTCTAAACTAAGCATGTTAATCCCTTTAACTTTTTTTTTTTAAGTCTCAACCAGAGCCTGACCTAATGAACCCTTAATAGACCTGAGTCATATTTGTATAACTTTTTAAAGGTAATACAACCCAGGGAAGGGGAAGGGGATACCCCAGCCTTGAACTGCCCTAACAAGGGTGAACAAGTCCCAAAACCTCCAAGACTCGCCTTACTAAAGGGAGACTTACTGGGAGGATAAAAAAGAAAGGAAAAACCCTTGTTCCCCCATAGACAAGCAGCTAGTCCTAGGAGTGATACAAGCTCAGACACACCCACAAAAACGTAAAACTACTTTATCCTAATTTATTTCCTAAAGGCGCCGGTCTTTAACCTCTCCAGTGCCTGGATAGCGACTGACGATCGTCATTCCAGGGCGGTTGAAGTAGCGACGCAAATAAGAAATGAATGGATACCATACAATGCAACATCCAGCCCAACACATTTTAGACATCTCTTAAATATATAAACAAATTTATACTTGGTTAGAGGGTCTCCACTAATGTGGGGCAATCCAGAAACCACCTTGGATTACTGGGCAAATCTTGGCATTAGTGTTACGCTTTAGGAAAACCCAACTACCTTTCCCCAACTGACCTGTGTTTTTACATGTGATGGAATCCCCTTTGAAGACTACATTACGTGTCAGCATACCCGAGTCCACCGCCAACTTGCCAGAAGCCATTAACCCACTGACCCTAAAGGCACCGAAGAATGCCCAAGAAAAAGCTACTTTAAATAGGCTAGCTTCAAAGTCAGAAGTCACCCCCGGCACAGCCACCAAAAGTCTCACCAGTATGACTGTATCAATAGGACAGCGCACATCCTCCTTGACTGGTTGTCTACAAGCCCAGCCCTTCATCACCTTCCTTACCATGGCACTCTTAAGCTAATCAATTACACCCGTTAAAAAATGAAAAATGTGCCACACCTGCCAGACAGGAGACATCATGGCCTTTGACCTGCCATTCCTATACTCACACTATAACCACTTTAGCAAACTGTCAAACTTATCTTGGAGCTCCATTTCGACCTTCTACTGCACCCACCCTGCCCTGGTTCTTTTGTATACCCGAGAGCCACCGCCGGAGCCAGGGGGTTGTTCGCCAGGGACTCTAAGCCTGCCTCACAATCTGCCAAAGATGTAAAGCATAAGTCAAACTGGCTGTCTGGGCCAGTGACGCCAGCAACCTAAACCTTGGCCATTCAATCCAGGATAAAGGGGCCACAATTGTATTACCAACACCTGGGACATGTCTAGCTCTAAAGTTCATATTAAACTGCAAACAACGCAGAACCAGAAAATGCAGCAAACTGATAGCAAAGTTTAAAAGCCCCAAGAGAGATATCACCTTCTGCAGGATGGCCTTCCTTCGACTCTGGAGGTCCACAAGGACTACCTGCATGTGACTGACTTTGTCCTGTGGCAATCTACAGGTCCCTGCAATGGTATTGATTTCAATACCCAAGTAAGCCAAGCGGGTTTTTGGCCCTTCCGTTTTGTCCACAGCGACTGGCACTGCGATATGATCAAACAATGACAACGCTGAAAGCATGGTCCAGGCACACACTCCTCTGACGCAGCCGGACGAATAGGAAATCATCAAGGTAATGGGCAATGAATTGATGTTTACCCCCAAGCTGTACACACCAGTACTAGAACGTACAAATTTTTGGAAAAGGCACACGAAATGGTGCAACCCATGGGAAAAAACACTCATCATAAAAGCCCTGAGGCATTTTAAAACCCATAAATCAAAGACTGATAGACCACTCTGTACTGTGTCGGGTCAATAGTGTCATTTACCGAATTGCCCTTGGGATAAGATAAATGATGTATTATTCTAAACTTTTAACATATACTTTATAAATTGATTGAGCAACTTCCATTCTGTTTTTATTCTGTTTGTGGGCATGTCTGGGACCAGTTGCTGAGAGGGAGAGCTGTTTCACAGCAGCCATTTTGGAGACTTTAAGGGGTGTCTCCTAGGTAAGTTGGCTCTCAATTTATAAACATATATATGGGACCCAACATTGGGACTCTCAATTTTAGAGTTAGGACCACCATATACAGAAAGGCCTTGACGGTGGCTGGTGGCTTATCCCATATTTGATCAAATATGTGTAACGAACATTTCTGTGTTTTATTTTACAGATAGAACAGTAGAGTTTGTTAATGGTTTATGGCAGTGTGCTGGGGCTTTTCTTTCCTTTTGTTTCTGTGGCAAGCAGATTAACCCCCTGCCTTTCACGCACATGTTTAACATATACTTATAAATTGATTGTGCAACTTCCATTCTGTTTTTATTCTAAACTTGTCTGGGGCAGATTTTGGAACTATACCCACTGATGAAATGACCAGACACACCAAAGGAAGGATAAGAAAAGGGCCTGCGATGCTCCCTCATCTAACCTCCGCCAAAACTTTTTGTTCTAGAACCTGTGGGAATTGCCTAGCAGACTAGAAGTTTTGAGGAGAAAAAGATGTAACAGGACCCGTTATGGGTAACTTAAAACCAAAAGTGAAACCTTGACGTAACAACTCAGCTTTTTCCCTTAAAGGGTAGACGTCAAGCCACAGCAACATTGCCGACACATTAACCGGGGACCTGGCTTTGCTGAGCACCTTTGGCCCCCTGCTGACCATGATCCCCCCACAGAGACCTGGGCATTACAATCCTTTGAGAGGTGTCCTGCTCCACATCTAAGACAGCTATGCCTAAACCTGCAGGCAGACCCCCGGGTGCAGCAGGTATTGTTGAAAGCAAAGCATTTTCCTTTTTGTGGTGAATTGTCCAGAGCCTTTTGCCTGACCTGGGGGCTAACGAAAGGGCCGGATGCACCACTTTAGACAAAACTTTCAAGATCTTAATCCCAAATGTAATACATTTTTGCCCCTCATGTTTTTTCCTAAAGCCCTTGTCATACACCCCCCATGCAGTACCTTTGAAGGACCCTTGTATGTCTTGAATGAGGTGCAAGTAGCACCATATGGCCCTGTACTCCTAGTGTAAAACTCTGCTCTGTGGCTTTGTAAATATAACGAACCGCCGGCCTGCTCTGAAAAGAACAGGTCAGCGGGGTGATGCATTATTTACATGCATCACCATGGAAACTGTAGTTTTCCATGGCGATCCATGGTTTGTAAATATGTACTTTATATTTCTGCGATAATGCTTGTTTTCACATGAAACTGGGCATTATCGCAGGAAAATTATCTTTGTAAATAGACCCGATAGATAGACCCTTGTAAGCGGGAGGGGGGGGGAACTGATGGTCATCCCTCGCTATGGAGACTGGCAGCTCATACAGCAGGTTCCTGGATGAGCTGCTGCGGCAGTTGCATAGAGCAGCTGATTGGAGAACTTCTTTCAGGTGCTCTATGTATGAACATAAAGGAAGAAGAGAGCGCCATTGATAAGACACAGCTAATGTAAAAAAAAAAAAACATGATGGGCCCCTTAGTAAATATGGCGATTTATCTCGTCCCTTAGTAAATCTGGCCCTATGAGTCCATTCAGTCTTATTACCCCCTTCATGTCCAGCTATCAAGTCCCCATTCCCCAACTAATTTCTTTAAGAACTCTATAACAAACTTACCTTTGCTGTCTCTCCTCTGGCTCTCGCCTCTGCTGCGTGTACTCTGCATAATAACACAGCTAGCTCTTTCAATGAGGCAGGGGATTTAAGTGAAGGCTCCGCACCCTTGCAATAAGAGGTGGAGTCTGCAAGCATCAGGGATTCCCCCGGTTTCAAGGCGGGCCAGACCGGCACTGGATGTGTTCGCTTTGATTGAAACAGTTAAAGTCTAAGCTTTTAAAACTGCTGTTATGCTGTTACCATTTGGTGTTGGGCTTTAAATTTGAAAGGTAATCATTATTTACATGTATTTGCAGTTTGTGCATGATTTCCTTGTTTTCTGTAAACATTTTTAAACAAAATTTTATTTTATTTAACTTGTAGCATGTTTGCATTGTTTGTGTGTGACCTTGAGATACAAATTTTGTTTAGGTCTAATTTATGTAGATATTTATTATTTTGATATTTATGTTATAACAGCTTTAAAAGCTGAATGGTTCTTTCTTAATCCTACAGTAAATATTTATGATTTTAATAATTTTCTAGATTTTAGCTTATTGAAAATTTTTAATACATTTTTTGGTTACTTTTGTTAATTATAATTATAAGAAAGCTTAAGAAAATCAGTCTGCTTCTTAACTGAATCAATTAATGTGTTTGTTTGCATAACTATGAATCATGAGGATATTGAAGATCCTAAATATATGCATGATTCTTAGTTGGGAAACAAAGCCGTTCCTATATATACACAACCGGAGAAAAGCACATTCTTAGCTCCTAAGAAGCTTGTGGTGTGGTTAGCATTTTTCTTTAGAATCTGTGAATCATTCTTACTTATCTGTTCTATGCGTAACTTTAGGAACGTTCCTAAATTCTTTCTTAAGTTTGAATCAGGTCCATGATGGGGATACTGGGGGCTGGATGCACATAATTGGGATACTGGGAGGCTGGGAAGACATGATGAGGAATCTGGGGGGACTGGAAATACATGACGGAAGTACTGGGAAGGCTGAAGACACATGGGCCGTATTCACACCTAAGAAGCTTCTGCTTCTGTTTAGTTAGAAAGAGACAGCGTAATGCCACCTCAGGGAGGTGATTAGAAGTGGGATGGACTTAGATTAGCAGGGGGGGGTGAGACAGGAAGAGGCAATGTCTGGATAGATAAGGTAGCCCTATGTGCCATAGATAAGGTAGCCCTAAGTGCCATAAGGTACCTAAAAATGGGGGGCAGGATCTTACCGCACCTAACTCACTCTTAGGTGTGATTACGGCCCAAGATGGGAATACTAGGGGGACTGGAGACACATGATGGGAGTACTGGGGAAGGCTGGAGGCACTTGATGGGGATACTGGGGGGATTGGAGGCACATGATGTGGATACTGGGAGACTGGAGGCACATGATTGGGATACTGGGGGCTGGTAAGACATGATGGAGTATCATGCTGGGGGGCTGGAAACACATGATGGGAGTACTGGGGGGTCTGGAGACATGATTGGACTACTGGGTGGCTGGAGACATGATGGGAATACTGGGTGGGCCTGAGGCACATGATGGGGATACTGAGGGGCTGGAGGCACATGATGGGGATACTGGGAGGCTGGAAAGACATGCTGGGAATCTTGGGGGCTGATGACACATGATGGGGATTCTGGGGGGACTGTAGAGACACGAGGAGGAGAGGGGTTATGAGAATGTAGGGATGGAGAATTGAGAGGAGATGATGAGAATAGGGAGATGAATAGGGAGGAGGAGATGTATAGGCATAACGTGCACTGGAGTACATCTAGTGTGTGTGTGTAT
>WWET01004965.1:62396-79944 GCA_011038615.1 Limnodynastes dumerilii
AGCTTGGGCAGGACGTGGCGGAGCTTATTTGCCGCGTTTTCGGGCTCCAAAACGTTTGCAGCTATGATAATATACCTCACATGTATTACACGCATTGGAAACCCCCCTTTCAAATCCTGCGTTTGCCACTGCCCTGTGATGATCTTTGTGGTCATCACAGAACATTTCATTCATACTTTGTAAAGACTCCATTGCGGGACATTGAAAATTTCCAGTCCCGGTGTGAAAAACACTGCACATGCGTATTCATATCCTTGGAAATCTAGGTAAGTTTTCACTTTTTTCTTTATTTCTTTAATGTTATGTATATTATAAACGTATTTCTTTATTTTTAATGTAAAAAATCAAAAGTAAAAAAAATATACTGTATATATATATATTTTTTATTTAGTAACAAACATTTATGTTTCTCCCGGTGGTCACCCCATACACACCCTTCTTTTCCTCTGTCTAACAACAGCTATTATTGGGAGATCACTGGGATAACTGCACTAACTCCATCCAGAGATGTCGTTAGTGTTACGCCGGGAGCGTAGTGTAAAACTCCGCTCCGGCATTTAATAAATATTATGAACCGCAGGCCCGCTCTGAAAAGAACGGGCCGGCAGAGACAGCCGATATTTATATGGATCGCCATGGAAATGAGAAAATGGGCATTATCGCATGAAAGTGAAGTTTGTAAATAGACAAGTAGTCCACGGTCCGGGATTCCGAGGTCCGACTGGGGAGACGCAAAAAGGACTATATCTAGGACGCTGAGTTGCACTTTAATTCTGGTACGAGGGGAGGGGAATTGTATGAGAAGGGTGTTTTTAGTGTTCTCTTGTCTGTATGTTTAATTTTATTTTATGCATAAAGAATAAAATATTGGAACGTACTTCACTAGATGTATTTTATCCTTTCTTCTGGGAACAACTGAAGAGGATTGGAGCCATTTGGAAACACACAGAACACTAGGATTTTTTTAGTTACTAATGCTGCCTGCCACTCGTTCAGTCTGCCAGAATTTGTATTCACATTGTATTTAATTTGTATTTACATTTTGATACCATGTATAGGTATTTATTAAGTATAGTTATTTAAAATACCAGCGCAGATATTATTAGAGGGTTATTTTATACATGTTTGTCAGTTTATTAAATAGGGTGGTAGACCCTAATTCCCTATCCGGGGGGGGGGCAGGGAGGTGCAGGGAGAGATAAGGTAGCCCTATGGTACTTGTAAGTGCCATAAGGTACCTAAAAACAGGGGGGCCGGGTTGGGGGCTGGAATAGTTAGTTGCGGATCTGCCTGCACCTAACTCCATCTTAAGTGTGAATCAGGTCCTTAGAGCAATAGGTCAGCACGGAAATGACTAGCAGCTTTAAGAGAGACACAAAGAGAAAATAAATATTCTCCCAAATTCCTGAGACAGGGCTTACATTTTGAAATTGTTAAATTATCAATGAATTGGATGTAACTGTAAACACTTTAAGGATAATTAGCAGTTTAGCAGCTCTTCCAACACACCCATGAGCAGCCCAGTGTGGTTTTTATTTTTGGGGTGTCGCCAGCAGCCCTAATCCTCAGCTCTCCTTTCTGTTCTCTAATCACTTTGGGGTAGATCCAGAACTACGTTTGCCGTACGTTTCCTCGCGTAGCGTATTTTCGCGTGCGTACCATTTATACACTCCCCTAGGCACACCCCTTGAACGTACGTATTTTGTCAAGATACGCTTTTCAAACCCTACCTTAACTTTTGCCAACGTAACCGCAGTGATCCACACACGTACGTATGGGCAACACGTATTTACGCAGCTAAGCACGCCCATACTGTACACTTTAAATACAAACGAACCCCCGATTAACGTATTTCAGACGTATTTTGGACTCACGTAAAATTGGCACGCCCACACGTAAGTATTTACGTGACACATACGTGAATGGCCCATACGTTCACAATTACGCTACGTTACTGAGCGTATTTTCTATGGTGCGCATGCGCAGTACCAAAAGGCGTTTTTACGTCTCCGCCACGTGTAAATTAGCTCACAAGCGTTGTTCTGGATCTGGCCCTTTTACATTATTAATAACGTAATTTAACGCCATTCAAAATAAACTATATCTTCTTTCCCACCGAACTCCGCCCACAACTGACCTTATTTGTCCAAACCATCCCCTCTTTTCCATAAATCCCACCCCTTTATAGCCCACAAATCAAGACAGTGCCTCTTAAACTGGGATGTCATTTCATCCAAGTCCATCCAGTGGAAGGCCCACTGCTATATATCTGTGTGTGTGTGTGTGTGTATAAAATTATACTACTCTGTGAACTGCTAACTGCCAAATCTAAGCAGTGAAAGGCCCAGGACAGGCCCCCCCCTTTCAAAGTTATGCCCAGCATACACTAACGGGAGGTCCAATTGGGACCCCAATCCCCCCTAAAACCTCCAATCCGTCCACTGAAGGTAGCACACACACATCAGTAATCATCGGTGGAAAAGTATATAAACAAAATACTAACTGAGATTCCTTGGAAATGGTCTTCTTATTTAGATGTATGCCACAAGATTGGGAGATCTGCTGTGGTCCATTTGCTGTATTCCTGCATTGTAACAGTCTATAAAGTCTGGATAAATGGCAGATAAGTAGCAGGCATGCAGACAGTAGTCATTCATCTTTAAGAGCACATAGCAGCAATAACAGCAGGACTTATCCAAGGCATCAGAGTAGGAAATGCTAATGATGTAAGAGAACTAAAACCTGGCCATTAAGAGGTTAACAATCCTCTGGAATGTATTTCCTCTTAAGTATCAGCATTGTTACCGCAGAATATCAGAGGGGAATCTGTCTTAAAGCAACAGTCTATCTAAAATACAAGTTATTTTCCTTAAAAGAGTTGTTGATTTTTAACTTAAATAAATGTCGCTTTAACAGTTTTGTTGTAATATAATACACCAGTTTGTTGTGCGCAGTGTGTGCTGGTGTTCTCTCTTTCAATTCTCCCTCTTTTTCTGTCAGCACGTGGAGCTTATTTCACTTATTTATTTCACTACCCTATTACAGAAATCAACAGCCAAATAAATAACAGCTATTTCCTTTAAAGAAACTGAAATCCCCCCCCCTTTTTTTACGGATCAAAGAAAAAGAATATCTTATGTGCATTATAGACTTTATATGTAGAGTAGTTATTCTCTCCGTTATCAGATACCCGGTCTGCATGTTACCACCAAGCCATGTTATAATAATTGTAAAGCGCTATGTAATCTGATGGCGATATATGAATAAACAAATAAATGTGGGATATATTTCTATACTATTCTAGTGATTCAGTTTAGGAGTATAGTTCATAAAGACACTGCTCCTCCAGGCAGTGCAATGTCAGAGCTGCTTTCGGGATTAAGGCATATTTTCTATAAATGAGTCAAACATTAGTATCACATTGCTACTCCTAGAATTTCCTTCATTTTCTTCCAAATCAAGGCTTTGCGATGTAATTTGCTAGTTACCGAAGTGGGGCGGATTTACAACACCGTAATTTTTTACATACATGCTTAATTTTGTGATTGTCGCTACTACACATGCGTAGTAACTATTTTATGCTATCTACGTAGCGTTTTGTTACGTAGATTGCGTAATGCGGCCTTTAAAGACCGCATGTATGCAATCTACGTAACGAAACGTTACGTAGGTAGCATAAAATAGTTACCCTACATCCATGCCCTCTCACTGTCCTGCCGCTTTTATGTCCGCAACATTGCTCGAATCAGACCCTTTCTAAATGCAGACACCACTAAAACGCTCATTCACTCTCTTGTTATCTCCCGTCTGGACTACTGCAACATTCTCCTCTGAGGCCTCCCTCTGGTCCGTCTCGCACCCCTACAATCTATACTAAATGCTGCAGCCAGGCTCATCTTCCTCTCCCAACGCACTGCCTCCACCTCTCCTCTCTGTCAATCTCTACACTAATAATAATAATAATAATAATAATACTACGCATGCGCAGTAGCAACAATCGAAAAATTAGACTTGTATGTAAAAAATTACGGTGTTGTGAATCCAGCCGAGGTCACCATTTATATATTCTCTCGCTCTCCAAGAGGCCTTACACCTTCTTACACATTATATTAATTAAAAAGTGATTGCTTCAAATTAACATTTTTAAGTAACTAACACCACATGGTAAATGGAATGTGATGTAGGAAAAATACACTGTGGAATCTTTACAATCATCATAATACATATAATAACAATTTATCATTTTATTTATAGAGTAGCAATCCCCCTTTACACTGCAGTGGTAACCACATGTATAGAACTTCTAATGTCTCTGGCATTTCCAGCCTGACAAATAAACTTTCAGAACTTTAGCAGCTTCAGTACGACATCTGCTGCAAAGTTACACCTGGGTCCTGTTCAGCAACAATTAGTATATTACACATTTCACATGTATTCTGAATAGTTCTGTCTACTTCTCATCCCTCCGCCTGCCGTCTAAACTGCATTAATCTTTATGACTGCTCTAGACATGGGCCATTCCCTCTATCACCATTAGACTCCCTTGTGGCATTTAGTATGGCAGATAATCCCTGAACTAAAGCCTGTGTTATAACATATGGCATATACAACCCTTAAGACATGTGAGACAGTAGTCTGCATGCTAATTATTCCAATTATCTTGTGTACCGTTATACCTTCTGCTACAATAATTATAGGAGCACATGGGCATTGAAATCTGTACACCTTAATAAGCTGGTTATCTGCTGATACCTGTTCATAAACTAATATATTGGTTTATAGATTTTTACAAGCACATTACCTGGTGCTTTACACATTTTGCATGTTTGTTAAAAAAAAAACTTGGTTCTAACCGAATAAATGGGTAGTAAGTGTTTCGCGTTTAGCTGAAAGAATAACATTAACTGGTAAAATAGGATAGGATAGGATTGTTAAAGTATATGTATTTATGGGGGAAACTGGTCTAAATTAAATGTTTAAGCTGATTATTTTTATGACTGAAGTTAATTGTAACTGCTGCAGGAAAATTTAGGGACGGGACGGGGCTGATTCAGAGGTGCACTTACACCTTTTTTTAGGTGGAAGTGTACAGCTCGGCTAAACCATTTTTCAAAGTAAGGGGTGTTAATTAATTTAAACATTTTTGCATGCAGGGGAAATATATTACTTTTACACATAGAACTAAAATACTGCATAGCTTTATGTTTATTCTATAAAATAGAGTTCAGCTAAGAAACTTCACCTATTAATTTTAATTCTGGATTTATTATTTAAATCTGCCTCCCCTTGCAATTCAACATGGTATTGCTCAGGTCTACACTTACACCTAAAAAAAAAGGTGGAAGTGCAACTCTGAATCAGCCCCAGAGTCAGATCGAGGTGTCAAATGATTGGATCAGATTTACACAGAAAGAGGCTCACAATTCAGATCCCTATCCGGTCACCGTTCCCGGAGACTTTTACAGCTATCACCGGCTTTTATTTTTTTGCTCTTTCCCACATCTTTCCTTAGTAGACAAGTCAGTCCCATGATCTTATTTTTTTTATTATTTTGATTTATTTTATAGTATGTGCGTGTGATATTTTACTTTTCCTGCCTCATTGATTCTAAGTACACATATTTCAACTTTTTCTAATCATTAGAACACCTTGTTTTGTTTACAATGGTCTGGATCTAGACATAAAACTAGATTCTGTATGTTAAACTCCTGAAACGGAGATTAAAGTATGGAATTTGCTATCCTATTTACCATACGCACAAGGGGACGACACACCCCCTGCACCTCCCTCTCACCTACAGACCTTCCACGTGCAGAACCCTACCTTAAGCAGAAGCCTGTCATACGGAATGCAGGACTGTACATAAGAGCTAAGGAAAGTGCTTACTGTATGATTTGCATACCTACCCCCACCCCCAGTGTATATCACATAAGCGATGGTGGAAACAGACTTAAGCATTGGAACTGAGCGAATGAACGCACAGCCGATTTACTCACGCCACATGCATAAGTCAGCTGTCTATATGAATTTTGGATCCAGTTCAATGTTCTGAGTTTCCTCAAATGAGATTATTACTGGTATTACCAAAGACTATGAGCATTTCCTAATCAGAAGAATTGATAGACAATTTGGGGACTTTATCCATTTCATACTTTTTATTGTCTATTTTTTTTGCTATTGTAAACAGACTTTGTTTTTAATTAAAAGCATTGGTTGGATTGGATCTGTCTTTTTTGGTCACTCTTACATACAGTTAAGGATTTTAGGATGATGGCCTGATTCAGATCTGGTGCTCACCTCCCCCGGCCCTTCATTAGCATGTCTAATCCTGCCTGTTTCATGTTTAAGATCCAGACCCTTCTACAGAGGTTCTTCCGCATGCGTATGTGCGTCAAGGGAACTGATTTGAGTAAGTCCCCTTACAGAGTTATTTCTGAAGCAGAACCAATATCTTTTAGGTCTCTCCCTCTATATCTATTGAACATATTATGGTCTAGGAATGTCATACTATATATATTTTATAGATTGTTATTCCCATATTCTGTGCCATTCCCAAACCCATAACATCTATTTTGTATAGTGTGCTATTCAAAGAGCTGTATGACATATGGGGTATATTATGGGTCTGGGAATGGAACATACATCAACACGTTAGGTGTATTAGGGGTCTGGGAATGGTGCATACCAGGGCCGCCCCTCAAGTGTGGGGACCCGTGGCAAAGCTTCCTTGCCCCCCCCCCTCCCCACATCCAGCAACTGGCACATGCACAGTTTGGTCGTGTGAACTGCGGATACACAGTACAGAGCACTATTTCTAAACTTTTTCAGCTGATGTCCGACGGCTCCACTTACAGACGACTGCTACACTATATTAGTTGCGTGCTACAGTTGTGTAGATGCTGCTGGGGAGTAGTAGTGGCCATCGGCTTGAGCCACTATTTGTTGGAGGGGTATATAGGAGTCTGGAAATTGCATACTATATAAAGTACATGTAGGGTAAATAGGCGTCTGGGTATAATGCATACTACAATATATGTGGAGTATATGGGGGTCTTGGAATGGCACACTATATACTGTACTGTATACTGTATATAGCATGCTATTTCCAGACCCTTAATATAATCCACATGTGCTTTATATAGTATCATGTGTCCAAACCATGAATATGCCCCAGATATAGTAAAAACCCTGCATTTGCCCCTGTCCACCAAATAAAATGCATTCATGAATCTCAGAGTTATTTTCCTTATGAACATAAAGTCTTTAAAAGCAGGTAATTGCAGTAGTTAATGAGGCAGAAGGTTTGGAGCAAATCAGTTTAAATACATTTAGTAGGGTCGTGATGTCTGATAATGGGGGTATGGATGATATAATAGGACAGTGACATAGAGAGTGAAAGCACTAGTAATTTGCAGTTAGTTGCATTCTGTCTTTTACATTCATATACAGCAGCACAATTGGAAGGTCAATGCTAGAATAAGAAACAGACAAACTGATATCTGCTTTCATGTGATAAGAAATAGCAAATGTAATTGTAATTCAGCATTTATTACTATTTATCAGTGCTTTAGCAAGTAATCCAGCATTGTGTTGGTGTGACATTCCTTTTAGAAGTATAACTAATGGTTGATAGTGAGAAAAACTGCAATGTGAGTCTGCAAATCTCACCTGATTGTTGTTGACGGTTTGCAGATACATGAAAAGGTTCTTCCTCTGCTGCTATGTTACAGTCAACCTTGTTTACTTTCTGCTCCCAGCAACTGCATTAGGATTGGAGTAGGGGGAATCCTAACAACTGATACATTTGTCCTATAAACATAAATAATGCCACAAATTTTGTTTTTATTACTTAAAAAATACTAAATGTATAAACCTGTGCCTGGCCATATTTGAATGGTTACACTTACATTATTATAATTACTTGCATAAAATTTTTATTAACTTAGATTGGTGATAGTTAACAGGTAGCCCTTTGCTCCTTTCTATAGTGATTCAGATTTATATTATACAGCTTGTGACATTTGCTTTAGATGCCTAATGATATGCTATTACATGCAGGTATCTGGGATTAAACGCATTGTTTATTTTATTACTTAAATGAAAATAAATGGAGTGTATCAGGTTATCTACTTTAGATATTTGTTGTTGTTATAATGATTCATTAGAGCTTTTTTGTCTACAATAGGCCCAGTATAAAAGTATCTGAAAACTAAGAGTATTCATCAATAGTATGCACCTTAACAAACATCAAGGGCTGTATGGTGCAGGTCTCTCTAACAAGCTCAAGGGCAGCACTCTCCGTAGCAAGTTCAAACAGCTTAATGTCAGAGACTTCTATTAGTAGTACAATACCAAAAGACAGCTTAAATAATCAAATATTATGACATCAGCACAAAAAAACAAGTTGGGGTATTTACTCTATAAAGAATCAGTGAAGTACTTGGGTTGGAGAGAGGTGCCCTTTGCATAGTATACTGTACTGTGCAGGGGTCTTTACAGAAACAGACAGTGCATAACAGATATTAGATAAATAAATATAAAGGTTCTGCTCTACATATGGCAAGCATGTGTTACATTTACACCCTACAGACAAGAGTGACATGGCAGCAGTAAATTACCTGAAGCAAAGCAATTACAGTCACATAGTGAACGAAAATCTGTTTGATGCTAACAAACTGCAGAAAACAATAGTTTGTTTTAAGCCCCAGCGGGAGTATTAACCCCTTAATAGCCAGCTGCCTGCAGAGTTCACCATCTGCACCTGGTGATATATGTATATAACAATTCCTCCTGTACTGACTGGATCTGAGGACAAAAATGCTATCAGTATCATGTACATGAGTATGTGTGTGATTTCTACCAGCTGGATAACCCATGCACATGATAAAGATGTTTACAAAGGACGCTTTGTGAGCAGAGCCTCCACTATCCAGAGGTGTTTGGACCCCCGCCCCCACTAAGTAGAGGAGACATAGGGACAGGGAGTGGGCTGCAGGCTTTAGGGGGTGTGCGCTGTAGACTGGCAGCTGGCTCCTCCAGTAACAGAGGGAACTGCGGATGGGATGAAAGCAGCTGTATCTCCATATTCCCCTCCATAGGCTTTGCGCGCCCGCTGCTGCACGGCTGCATTCTGCTGCTGCTATGAGCAGGATAGCCCGGCTCAGGCGTTCAGTCGTTGGGTGGAGAATAGACCGGCTCAGCCATTAATCCGGGAAACGGCGGCGGACTGCGCTCTCCCCAGCCTGCATCATGCCATTTTCCAGCCCCCGTCCCCTCTGCTGATGATCTCGGGGCTGTGCATGCACCAGTTCTCTCCTGCACCGAGGGGAGCCTCCGATGCTATGTTCCATGGCTGCAGTGTGAGGGCTGGATCGCCTAGAAGTTTTCCCGGCTGCTGCAGCAGCCCTCCGGAAGGGGATCTGTGGGCTTTCCTATCCCTCAGGAGCCCGGCAGATTGTGCGTCATGACCCCCGCATTATGCCGTGCGATGCGGTGCTGCCATGGATCCACTTCTAGGGAAGATGCCACCGGCGTGATACCCAAGTCGCCAAACTTTGCTGAATGCCCGAGCAGGAGCAACAGTTATCCCAGATAATCCCTGGTCCCCCCCGATCCAGTCTCTCCCTTACCCAGGATGAAAGTGTTCCGCAGGAAGGCGATCATCCTGTGCCTGGGCTACATCCTGCTGCTGGTCCTTACTATGCTCAACCTCATGGACAAATGGCACAAGGAGCCCCAGCAATGTAACGACCAGGTGCGGTACACCCCCTACCAGACCCGCTCCGACATCCGCTACCTGTACCGACCCTCGCCCCCTCGGAAGAGGCAGCTGGTCTACGTCTTCACCACCTGGAGGTCCGGCTCCTCTTTCTTCGGGGAACTCTTCAACCAAAATCCGGAGGTCTTTTTCCTTTACGAGCCTGTGTGGCACGTGTGGCAGAAGCTGTACCCCGGGGATGCCATGTCTCTTCAGGGGGCAGCCAGGGATCTCCTCAGCGCCCTCTACCGGTGTGACCTGTCTGCCCTGCAGCTGTACAACACGGCCGGGGCCAAGAACATAAGCACCCTGGGCATCTTCGGTGCCTCCACTAACAAGGTCATCTGTTCCTCCCCTATCTGTTCGGCCTATAAGAAGGACATTGTGGGGCTTGTGGATGACAAGGTGTGCAAGAAATGCCCACCTCAGAGCCTGAGCCTGTTAGAGGAAGAGTGCCACAAATACAACACTATAGTTATTAAAGGGGTAAGGATTTTTGACATCAACGTGCTTGCCCCATTAATGGTAGATCCTTCCTTGGACCTGAAGGTCATTCATTTAGTGAGGGATCCCAGGGCAGTTGCCAACTCCAGGATAAAGTCTAGACATGGATTGATTAGAGAGAGTCTGCAGGTGGTTCGTAGTAGAGACCCTCGGATTCGTAGAGTGCCCTTCATAGACCCAGGACATAAACTTAATAAGAAAGATGGATCTGATTACCATGCTATAGGTGCCATGGAAGTGATATGTAGCAGCATGGGCAAAACCCTAAGGACTGCTTTGAACCCACCGAGCTGGCTCAAGGGTAACTATATGGTGGTCAGATATGAAGATTTGGTAGTGGATCCCATTAAGACCCTAAGGCAAGTGTATGGGTTTGTGAACCTTTCAGTGAGCCCAGAGATAGAGAAGTTTTCACTGAACATGACCAGTGGCTCAGGATACTCTTCTAAACCATTTGTGGTTTCTGCTCGTAATGCCACACAAGCTGTTAGTGCTTGGCGAACATTACTTACTTTTCAGCAGATAAAGCAAGTGGAAGAGTATTGCCAGGTCCCTATGGACCTTCTAGGGTACCAAACAGTTGGAAGTCAACAAGAAGTGAAAGACCTTAGCAAGTCGCTGCTTAGGAAGCCCATGATCTGAGGACACTGTCTTTATTTGATTGATTGTTGCCTGCAAAACTAAACTTTTCAACTACTGTACCAAATGTCTAATAGTGTTCTACACCGTATCCTTCTGCTACAACCATATGTCATAATGCTTGGTTGATATGACATGCCAGTGTATCCATACAAACTACAAGGTATTTGATGGTATTCTGTGGTACGTTTGCTTGATTTCTATTTAACTTATTGTTACGATCCAGTGACAGGTCACATTAAGGATAGCCACACTGCAGGGCAGGTAATTCAATCATTGGGGCGTTCTCACTCCCTCAGATGGTCAATAAGATTGATCCTTTAAGTGGGCATTAAAGACTTTGTGAATTCTAGCATTGTTTGGGATCCATAAAATAATGAAATAATTCTGCTTATAAGCTTTAGTGATGATTATCTTGTGGAAACCAAACTTTTGCACACTGCCTAGTAGTTAGGGTAACTTAAATGAAAATGTTACACTGATAGATTCTCTCATGTTTATACTGTTCATTTTTATGGTGTTTATAGTTTGCAGCTCTCATTGGCTTTATCTATTTGGTAAACATCTTGTTTACAAATATGACTGGAGACAAGTGGATATTACACATTGCACATGGCATGATCATTTCAGTGGCCTATTAAAACTGTTGGGATAAACAGTAAATGTCACAAGTGCTGTTAATAAAATCAAAATCAATAATTTATGTTACATTTTTAAAGTGTTGGCCTGTTTTTTGAGTTTTTACTTTACTTACACTTTAAGATGTTTACAAAAGGAAATCTTAAATCATACATTGAGAACTTCACTATATTTTAATATTTAATAAATTAATGCAAACTTGCTGTACCGTGGGAGTGTGCAATATCTAAATAATCTGTGGTTTTTAACTTCTTCGAATATCATCGGCTATTATAGTTAATAAGCTTGATACTGAATTACAAAGAACCATCCTGGTTGGCAGGTATGAATTTTATATAATATTAGAGTGTTATCATATTTATAATAAAAGATTTATATCACTATTTCCAAAATGTAAGTATACTGCATTATAGCTGTAATTGGCAAATGATTACATACACAGCATTGGTAACTCAATTTTTTGTCTATTTTTATGTTCTCATGTTTTTTTTAGAAGTGTGTACTTATATTTTCAGTATCTAATACACATTTTACAGTGTACAAAGTTCCTATTTCAGCTTCAAATACAACGATTATTATCAGCAACAAACTACTCTGACAATTACACAGTTGTTATTTTCTTGAACTTAATGATTGAACAAATTTGTTTCATAGGATCTCACCAATTCTGTTAGATTCATGCATATTAATCATTATAATATTTTTGTCTGGCCTGGTGGGAGTTTAATCTTAATAATTACTTTTGGTATTTTTTTTTAGAGTACAACAATTCTATAAAGTTTTAATTAATTGGTGATGCTTCTCTGGAATTTGTTTTTGGGTGCAATTTTATGCTCTTAAATATATGGACACACTTTTTCCTACATAATATCTCATTTCAATCCTTGGGGAAAAAAAACAATTTACTTTAATCGAAGTAAAAAAATAAAATCAATAACAAATAGTTTCCAGGGCTAGTCACTTGTAGAATGTATTACTACACACTCCTAATTATTGATGGGACATTGAATGTGGGATGGATTTTATTGGCAATATGACAGTGTGTAGTAAGCAAGGCGTTTGTGATTGTATAAACTGTTCTCCTAATCCAATTAGTGATGCTATTGAACAACATATCCTACTACTTGTGTTTTCAGTTTTTTCCCCATGATTTGTAGCACAATTACTAGCTTATGGTTAAGTGCCTTTAAAATGTAACGCATCATCCACCACAATGCTCTTGGAATCCCCCTCCTCCTTCCAATGTATAACCAAGATCAGGAAGGGCTGACCGCTTGGAGAGCTGTGTATGTGATATGACAGTGACACATACACACTTTTCTCTTTCAAGTGGTTTTGTTTATGGGGTTTATTTTTTTAAAGGGTTTTTGGCTAATGTTCCCATTCTTAAGCAAAGTACACAGAAAATACAAGTAATTCCGGGTTTTTAAAAATGTTATTTATTTTAAAATTGTTTACATTTTTCGGTTAGTGTGTGCTTTGTAGTAGTATAAAAATTAAGCTGCACATTTTTACCCCCTGTTGCTCTGGTCTCTCGTGTATATAGCAGTCAGTTTCAGCAGTTTAGTGGATGTTTATACTGTGGTCAAAGAAAGATGCTAGCAGTACATACTGAGATGGGAGATTAAGTCCAGCTGGTGAGGTTATTTTAGGGGCGGTTAATTCCTGATTTTAGCTGACAATCTGCTATGTAAAGTCTTGTATGCCATTATGTTTACCTATATGTTTGCACCAGTGAAACACTAAGTAAAATGATTAATTTACTGCATAAAAATTGTACAAAATGTTACAAAAAAAAATTATAATGTATATGTGTGATGTAGTATATAAGGTAATTCACACTGTAATTCTCCCCAGCAACAGCCATAGTGCAACATTTTAGAACCACATTGATATATGTGCATGATCTGTAGCAATGGTATAAGGACACTACAATATGAATATCATGTCTACCTTTGTGTATATGGGGTGCAGTGCTCATCTCCAATATGGCAATTACTATATTTGGCCATCATTTCCATCTGCTTATTGTGTTCACTTCAGATGGTAAGTCTGAAGAATTGTTGCAATGATTATCATTACTGCTTAATATGCTTCCAGTAAACACTAGTTAAGGTGGTAAATAACAAGTAAAAAAAAAAAAATCATGGCTTCAATGACCAGTAATAATCTATATAAATGCTAGTTTGATGAAATGTTTAGTGACATCTAAACTTAAGGCACTGGTTTTTATAAGTTGCATTCAGTTGTTGCACAGATTAGCACAACCTAATCAATCTCTTGCCTTTCCCTGCGGTGGTTGTGTCTTGCAATATGCAACTATCCTTTGCATACTATGGCCTTAGTACAGACAGAATCGCTGATTTCTTCTGATGGCACTACCTTCCTATGGGGCAGTGTGCCATGCATATTTGGTAATTTGGTAGCTGTGGTAGAAGATCTCTGTGTAATATGAAATGTCTGCTGCAGTTTCCCAGACATACATTCTGACGCTACCTCTTTTATTATTAACTGGAGCCCAGAGTATACACAATGTGTGGTTATTTATTTTAGTGCAAAGCCAAAGTATTCCACAAGACAGAAGGGCATGGGACTGGATTTACCCTGACTCACTACCTTAAAACTTCCGTGCTGTATTAAGCACTAGCACCACATCATCACACTGTACTATCTACATACAGTCATCGCATTTTCAAAATGTGGCATATCCTGATCATATCAATCAGAAAACGCCCATTTTGCCAAAGTCTGGGGTCGGTCCAAGGTTAGTATGGAATAAGTGAGATGTAAAAGGAAAAATGGAATTTAGCACAAACTAATGAAACAACTGATTCCCCCTATCATGGAAGCTGCTGAGCACCTAAAACTTTTATTTTTTAATTAACTGATAACTAGTTCTGAATTTTACATAGATTTTATTTGCTACATATAGGGCATATATTGTTACAATGCTTTTTCAGTGCAAAACTGAAAAAAACCAAATAAACCATTTAAGACAAGACTTACTAAGCTGTGGGTTTGGAAAAGTGGAAATGTTGCCTATAGCAACCAGTCAGATTCTAGCTTTTATTTTTTTTATTTTTTTTACATATTAGAGAAAATCAGATTTTAGCTGACATTCTCTAGTATGTAAAAAGAAAATGAGAGCTAGAATCTGACTGGTTGCTATAGGCAACATCTCCACTATTCCAAACCCGCAGCTTAGTAAATCTGGCCCCTTGAGGGTTAATGGCTGTTAGCACTTGTATGAGTGGCAGAATAGTGACTGCAGCCTTGTCACTCTATTGGATGATCACCCCTACAGCCTTGTCATCCTATTGGCTGATCACCCCTGCCTAACCAAAACAAACACGGCCTGGCACTCTAGCCATTACCCAGCGACTAACCATAATCTTCTATCTTTAAAATAAAAGTGAGAGAATTAGTTACAAATATCTGCAGATACATGATAAGCCACCAGCCACTTACAAGGCTTCTCTGTTTGGTGGTCCTAACTCTAAAAATCAGAGTCCCAATTATGGGTCATATATCATATCATATCATATATATATCTCAATTTAGAAAAATATATGATATATGACCAATAGTTGCTTAGTTACATCTAAGAGTCATAAATAAATGGACTGTATTATTGGTTATGTTTAGTTGCGGTGTTTTAAAAAGAAAATATAATGCAATAAGCCTCTCAACAAAATGTGTAAGTGGACCCTCACTTCATTTAATAACCAAATCTGCTTCACTGGATCTAGAGAGAATTTCACTTCCAGTGTCTGACCTGGAAGTCCTGTGTAGTGTTGAAACTCCTTGAAATAAGCCTGCAATTTAGTTAATATCTATGCACATGTTTGGATTGTACTTGACTATAAAATATCTTATTTTGATGCACTCAGGCCATCTGATTATTTTAGGGGCACACCTATCAGAAAATGGGATTATTTGCTAGACGTGATAAATCTGACTAACTCATTTTGCCTTTTCCAAAATACTTGTATATCGTACGATATGGCCAGTACAAGAAAAACTTTACTATAGCACATCCTCTGCTCTTTTTATTTACATGTCTAATTTTCTGATTTAATTGCATTAGATGACGAAATACATTATGTGAAATATCAAGTAATTGGGCTAGATTTACTAAACTGCAGGGAAAAAGTAGAGATGTTGCCAATAGAAACCAGTCTGTTTCAGCTAGAGCATGTTCTCTGAAATCTGGTTGCTATGGGAAACTTCTCCAATTTTTCTTTCCTGCAGTTTAGTAAATCTACTGAGTGCTTCACAAGATTTTTTTTTTTTTAACACACACTCCTTAGTGGTATCTTTAGCAGGCTGCTTATTTTAGACACTGGACTTGCCTGTTATCAGTTATATGGGCATTGTTTGACTTTCACATCTATTCCTATGTGACTATTTTACAGAAACAGTTGTGCTCAGGATTATATCTAATTCCAAGACTGTTTCTGTCTGAGTCTATGATCCTTCAATCTGTGCCTGAACTACCGGCCCATGATTAGTCCTCCATTTGTAGATTAAATGTATCCTACATGGACACTCCCAAGATTTACCCGACTCACATAAAATGATCAAAAAGAGTTCTGATGATATGAAGTATGCTTTACCTACCCCATCAGCAGAGGAAAATGTCATAAGTTTACAATGTAGAGGCACACATATATTTTATTCCTGGCAAACCCTTTAAATTTCATGGAGTGGGCCCATACCTCTGCTACTACCCTAATATTTCTGCACCGTTCAGTGATAAAATTGCGATGCAGAAAAATGAATTATATGTAAGGGCTGAATCCAGCCCTTATTGTACAATTTATATCTCCCCACTCCGCTTATGCTTCCATCTCTAGGAAAAATCACCTTTCACCTCTTTTTATTTATTAACAGGTTTTGAAATAGCGCCATCAGATTACATAGCGCTTTACAACTTTAACAATCATTATAACAGGACTGGGTGGTAGCAGACAGACTGGGTGGGGAAGAGGGCCCTGCCACACGCTAACACTCTATAGGATATTAGGGATTGATACATAAGGGAAAGTGCTATATAATCACACAGCGGACCAGCCAGCTTGCATGGTAAAAGTGCTCAGTGCTCTGTATGATCCAGTCACACAGCAGTGTTAGTAACAGAAATTAGGGGAACTTTAGTATAGAATGAAAGAGAACAAGTTTGGTTTAATCATGAAGTGATGGTCATATAATAAAGTTGTTGTAAATAATAGTGTAGACAAATGTTAAGTAGGTTGTGGAATTTGGTACGCTTGTCTGAAGATGTGAGTTTTGAGGGAGTGTTTGAAAGTTAGGAGAGTAGAGGATAGTCTTAGTGAGTGAGGAAGGTTATTCCAGAAAGTGGAGAGAAGTCCTGTAACCGGGAGTCAGAACATTTGTTTAGTGTGGAGGAGAGCTGTATGTCATGTGAGGATCTAAGAGCACGAGCTGGGATATATCTTGAGATGAGTGAGGATATGTATGCAGGTGCAGTCATATTGATGGCCTTGTAGGTTAGCAAAAGGATTTGATTCTGTAAAATACAGGTAACAAATGTAGAGACTGACATAGTGGATAAGCTCTTGAAGAGCGTTTGGCAAGAAAAATCAGTCTAGCTGCTGCGTGTAATATAGACTGTAGTGGGGTAATTCTATAATGTGGGAGTCCAATAAGAGCTGCTGCATATAGACTGTAGTGGGGTAATTCTATAATGTGGGAGTCCAATAAGAAGAGCGTTACAATAATCAATGCAGGAGATGATTGGTGCATGAATGAGAGTTTTTGCAGTGTCTTGTCTTGAATATTTGCATATTCTGAATATGTTTTTTAGATGTATGTAACAGGACTTAGAGACAGATTGTATGTGGGGAACAAAGGACAGTTCAAAGTCAAGGGTAACACCTAAGCATCAAGCTTTAGGAGTAGGGATCATTTCAGTGTTGTTGACAGAGATAGAGAGGCCAGGTGGGTAGTTTGTATTAGCAGGTGGATATATTATTAGTTCAGTTTTAG